>OENT01001306.1:1665-48638 GCA_900239685.1 Rotaria macrura | reverse complement strand
CCTCGCAAAATTCTGCATCCAGTAAACCATGAATTTACCCAAGTTAACGATGGCCCAAAACCGCGTCTTATGCGCCCCCATCCTTTGTGCAAAACATAGCATTGAATTTCGTGAATCGGAATATTGTCATGTGAATCAAATTTCGATCGATCTCTTACGCCTCCGACAACGATTAGTCTATCTTTCAGAGATAATTAAATCATGATGATTGAATACATTTGGTAATATATGATCTATTCTGTTGAAGACACAACTATCTCAGAATTAAGTCAAGTAGAAACAACTGTCGGCCATCAATTATTCGTCGCCCGAATCAATCCATGTTATTGTCTATGTCGTATTTGAATATGACCGCCAGAGAATTCACCATTCTCAGTAATGAACGACAACTGATAATGCATTTCAACTAGAAAGTTAAAAGAGCACATCAAAAACGAAATAATGTATAAATGACTCAATTATTTACCATTCGATAAAAATGATTCCTCTATTTACGCAAATATATTTTTTGAAGATTTATTTTTCTCAAAGCAGCGATGAATACAAAAATGTTTCTTACATTGCCACTCAATAAAGTACTCAGCTTCATTATTCATTAGAAAACAACGACGACGACGATGACAGCAACCGACTATTTTTCACTGTGAAAAAGTAATAGGAAATTGTTTTGTTATCTAACTGTTTATTTCTTTCTGTGCATTCTCTAAATCATGCATACCATCTAGTGTAGTTATAAAGTAAAAGAATACGATAATTTTTGATGGTACAAGAATTATTTTAAGGCCTTTTTTCCATTACTTTGTAATTATAACTAGTGAAAACAAGCTGAAGTTAAAATGAATGAGTATGAAATACTTTTCATCGACCGATTTGTAATCCTTTTCTTAACTGTTTAGTTAAAATCTAATTTTCTTCAAAATTCTTCCCATATGAGAAAGTAACAGTTGAACATTGGGTGTGGGTGTACGTAGCTGGTACCTAAAAAACGAAACGATAACTGCCACACCCACACCCTCGTTTGTATTATAAATTCTGTATTTTATTTTCCTCTACTTCGGTTTGTATTCAACTTCAGAAAATTAATACCTTTCGATTGTATTTGTAATCGACGGATACAGTACCGTGTCTGGTAGAAGAGTTTTGTGACAAAATTAAACCGAATTCATGGGAAACAGCGGTGATGATTCATGTAAGCATGTCTATTTAAAAAAATAAAATGTTCTAAAGATTATTGTAGCCTTGTTGTGAGCAAAGGAGGTGTTATTAGAGAACTATATGAATTATAATTGCGCCATCAAAACGAATCATTGATATTATTCTATGAATGCTGTTGCTTTCCTGCACCTTGACATTCGAATTATGGGTAACTATTTTCGATTGCATCAAAAAGACGAAATTGTGAATAACGAATGACGATAGGCGTATAAGAATGCGTGGACCACTCTATGGTCATTGTATTTATATTTGCATCTTTTAAATTCCATATTTTTTGTGATTTAAGTTCTAACAACAATTGTTAATGACTCACCAGAGTTAATGAAATAGATTCTATTTCAAAAATGTGAAGAAATTGTTTTTATTTTAGGCTGTAACTATTGTGAAATTTTGCAAAGAATAGGCCTATAGTGTGATGAAAAGCAACAGACGTAGTAATGGTTCATTCTACGGACATTATATGTGTCTCTGTTCAATTTATATTTTAGATTTTGCATTTCAATGAAGCTATGACAGAAGTCAGGACTCCCATTGATATACAAGCTCTCAAAATCTACTGATTGCTAGTGAAATTACAGATATACTTCGTCTGAACATGTAGCTGTTACAGAATGAATAACAGATATGCACAATGTTCGATGAAGTAAGCGATGCTAATATCAGAGGAAAACCTGCAAATAAATCACAAACAGCATGAAGCCCAGATCCATTCATTTCTTGGGTGTGTGACTAATATATTGACCACTGTGTTATGAATATTATACTACGTGTGAGTTTCGCGGAATTCGATCAATAAATATCGTGTCCGTTGTCACCACACATGTCAATATAGTGAAGTTGAGTATTTTTATAGAATGAAACTATTGTTGAAGATCCTTGAAGGATTAGAATGAAATTATGCATCATTGTCAGTCCCCTATCAATGACTTTTCATGGTAAATGATGAGTCGCAATCTACTGTATACACAGTCCAGTTAATATGATTGATGATGCTTCGATGTTTCTTCTATGTCATCCCATTGATGTTGACACGATTTCATGACGATTCAATAGGGTTCGTCAATATCAATTATTGACTTCTCGAGTGATGGTATTATCGTTTGTCAAGTTTTCTATATTCTTAAATAACTTTATAAGCATATGAAGTAGTGATTGAACGAGCTCGTGAAAGAAATTGTTTGAATATTCTGTTTTAATTTGTCGACGAGTTCGTTTCTTGTGGAGGTTTAAGATTTTATGGAATATTAATCGACAGAGCATACTATTCTTATGTATAGATCTCTCTTATATTTCTTGTGCTTCACACTGACATTGAAGCAGCGATAATGCAACAGTAATGTTCAGTGTTCACACGAATATGTAACAGCTTGACACGATTTAGTAGAATGTTGCTCAATAATAGATTAGCATTGAGCAGGAGTGCTATATGTTAATATCAAGAAATGTCTTATTCATGTGAACGTATAGAAAAGAAAACCTTATGCACAAATCATCAACTCAAAATAAGGAACATCATTAAGAATAGATCATACACCATAATTCCAAAACCAAATTTATAGAGTCATTAGGCATGTCTTGCCCAAGAAAAAGATAGATAACGATCTGTCGTTGGTGGTGTTTGCCATGGAAATATCTAGAAGTTTCATGATAATATACGAAGCCAAATCTTAATGTTTTATACGTGTTACTACCTCGTATATTCGTTGCGAACAATGGTAACATTTTCTTTCATGCACGGAAACTAGTAGAAAAATACCCAAAAGTATTTGATTATAGATTTTAAGGGATCGAAGCTGCTCATGAAACCGAATAAATCATTAACCAGTAGTAGTCTATATTGAATGTTTTGATTTGATATCAGTTTGAAAAATAATCGTTGTAATAAAAGACATCGTAATTGCTTGTTAGACATAGCTGAATTTAAAAAATATCGTCATGAAATATTATTAAAACTAATATTTATACAGAAAGTCAAACATATATAACCGTTCGTATTTGAAAATTGGTCATGATTTTGATTGCAAGAATTTCTTTCCTATCTCAATAGTATCGATCTAATATATTTATTATCGTGTTGATATTTATTTTAGACGACATAGTCGAATCAATAATAATTATAATATGCCTCAATGTCGAAAATTGCTTATCTCATTCAAAATTTTCTCTGGCAAAAAAAGCTCTATGCGTAACAAATTTTCTTCACATTCAATAATTCAAGTTAATCTAGGAATCTTTTTTTTAATATGCTGACATCGACGTTTCAAATTTTCCTAAATCTTCAACATCTTGAGTGGCAACGTTCGATGTATCCAATAACGTTATTCGTCAAACTCAAGTATCTTCATTGCAAAATGAACGTACAGAGATAGTGCTAATTTGAAGATATTTCAAATTGAACCATTACTTTCCATAATTCACTATTGCTCAAGTTTTGTTATGACTCTTCTGTTACTGTGAACGCAAATGAAGAATGTCATCTCAGCTGAAAAAGAAAACGATAGATTACTGCATCATCTTCAATCAACTATATTCAGTTGAAATGAAGTGATCTAAAGTTGAAATCAATTTTCTCTCTTAACAATTTACGTTCTTTCGATGACGATAGTGATTTTTGTTTAGTAGAGTTCATCGTACTCTGATAACTATGTTGATGAAGCCATATTTCATCACTACAAAAAATAATAATAAAAACATCAAGTACCAGTCAACATCTAGGAACGAATACTTTTCAAAGATGCATAAATGTTAATATGTAAGAACAAAATCTACCGTAATCTAAAGTAAATATCATTATCATCAATAAACTATAAATATCAACACAACAAGACAGATTTACATATTATTGTTTTGAAAATAAAGATGTTGTTACCTCTAGTATTAATTTTTATCATCAATCCTTTTGCCAATGCTCAACAAATGGAATTTTGGTTAACAGATCCAGATGCAAGAATTGTCTTTCAAAAACAACCATCCATTTCACCCACTATGAATGATGATGCCGGTGATGTCATTATTAATATCAACGAAAATGAAAAATATCAAACTATGGACGGCTTTGGTTACACATTAACTGGAGGTAGTGCAATGCATTTGCATCAACTTGATGATACCAAACGTACTCAAATTCTACAAGAATTATTTAATTCAGATAACAATAATATAGGTGTCAGTTATCTTCGTCTAAGTATTGGCGCATCTGACCTAGATGAAGTCGTGTTCTCATATGACGACATACCACCCGACGAAACCGATTTGAATATGACTCATTTCGATTTAGGACATGATCGATTACATATGATTCCTATGCTAAAAGAAATTTTAGCCATTAATCCTAATATAAAACTTATGGGATCACCATGGTCACCACCGATATGGATGAAAACAAATAAGAATAGTATTGGTGGAAGTTTATTAGAAGAATACTATGATGCATATGCACTTTACTTTGTTCGTTATATTCAAGATATGAAAAAAGAAGGTATTAACATTGATGCTATTACAGTTCAAAATGAGCCATTACATCCTGGAAATAATCCATCACTGTTAATGTTAGCACCTGATCAAGCTCAATTTGTTAAACAAAGTTTAGGTCCAGCATTTCGAAAACATTCAATCAATACAAAAATTATTATCTACGATCATAATGCTGACCGTCCAGATTATCCAATTACGATTTTAGAAGATTCTGATGCAAGACAATATGTGGATGGATCAGCATTTCATTTATATGGTGGAACTATCGATGCTTTGTCATCGGTTCATGATCGATTTCCAGAGAAAAACTTGTATTTTACTGAACAATGGGTTGGCTCACCAGGAAATTTGAAAGGCGATTTAGTTTGGCATACAAAAAATCTTATTGTTGGTGCAAGTCGAAATTGGGCTCGAAATGTTCTAGAATGGAATTTAGCTGCTGATCCAAATCTACAGCCACATACACCTGGTGGATGTACATTATGTTTAGGTGCAATAACTATCGATAAAAATGAAGTTCTATCACCACGAAATCCTGCTTATTACATAATTGCTCATGCAGCAAAATTTGTTCGTCCTAACTCGATACGAATAGGATCTAATGTCGTCTCGGGTCTACCAAATGTTGCATTTCAACGAGAAGAAGATAAAAGAAAAGTATTAATTATTGTTAATGAAAACGATTCTGGTGAACGAGCATTTCAAATTCAATGTGATGATAATGTATACCATACATCATTGAATGGAGGCAGTGTCGGTACTTATATTTGCTAAAAGAAAATACTTCTTTTTAATTCTCTATATGATTCTTTCTTTTGAAAAATAAAATAAAATAGTGATTAATAAATGTAAATCTTCACCAATGTTCTATTTCTTATTGTCCAGGTATAATTTTTTAGCCTTGCATAAATCCAGTTAGTTCTTCTATTCCAGAAATGAATTTTCGAATAGTCTCAAACAATAGCAGTTAGTTGATTATGATTTTGTTTCTAAAACAAAATAAAATAACAATGAAAGTTCAACTTAGCTCTTTTTGTTAACTGATTGAAATGTCAATTATTCTTTTTGTTCCTTATTATTGTCAGATTGTCAATTTAAAATATGCAAAGAACTTCATTGAATTACGTTCACATTCATGTAGAACTCAAGCCATGTCGCAAGTTGAATCATCACGAGAACTCTCAAAATGGCTTGTATTTCAGTATCATGTATTTATCAAATGTATAAATATATTACTACTTATACAACAAAACGTTTAAATCAATCGTTAGCTTCGCTTTGCATTATTTACAAATTTATTTCTTCCAGTTCAAATTACAGCAGTCTTATCGTTCTTGTCAAGAATATAGGTCGTTGTTATGATTACAGAAACTATTATTCACTGCACCATTCTTTCTCTATTTTTCATTGGAAAGAAATATGATTCAGCAGTGTGTTTGGTGATAGAAATGTTAATGCAGCTATATGCTGAAATTTCGAAATTACAGGAACACGTGTCATACACAATCATAGAAGGCGGAGATGGAATTGCGTTGTTTTATTTCTTAAGGTAATTATGTAAGACGTGAGATTGCTCAACACTTATGCAAGTTTTTAGCAAGGAATATATAAACGGTGCGTTTTTTTGCAATTGCTTTAGTTACAAATTGAAAGTTTTTTCTTATATTCTCCGTCTCTTACGTCTGAAATGACGTCGCTTGATTTCAATTTCGCTGAACCTATCGCCTCGTATGAAGATTCGCTCGACGACAGCATGGATACGACTCCTGAAGATATTGGGTCGATTAGAAAGTCAGATTTTGTCGTGCTCAAGGGGCGTCCAGTAAAGGTTGTTGAAGTGACACATGCAAAGCCAGGGAAACATGGTCATGCAAAGGTATGCTTTTCATATTTATTTTTCTTTCTGTCTGAATCTTAAATGACTTTCTTGTTTTTTTTAACAAGGTTCATTTGATTGGCATCGACATATTTACAGGTCAACGCTATGAAGATGTTCGTCCAGTCGGACATCGGATTCAAGTACCAAATATTAGCAAAAAGGATTATCTTCTTGTAAGTATTGATAGTGATGGCCATGTTACTTTACTTAATGAGAATACATGCAAGTTACACAATGATATAAAACTAAACACCGATACAGATTTAGCCCATCGATTGCTCGACAAGTACAAAGAACGCAGTGGTCAGATTAAAGTTACCCTTCTCAAGGCACTTGGTGAAGAGAAAATTATAGCATTCAAAGCGATAGGTTAGCTTCTATGAATGACATATTTTTTCTTGTGTTCATAGAACACTGATTTTTTTAAAAGACAAGAAGATTCAAATAAAATCAGAAGATCGATTAAAACAGAAAATTTTCTTTTGATCTCCCAATCAGGATTTCTTTGATGTAGATTTATTCGATCCTAGACTAGGAAGATCGAACTGCAAATAGAGTAAAATCAGGGCAAACACAAATACATCAAGTAAAATAATTTAACTTGCACTTTAACTTATCGTTTTAGAATATATTTGCTTTCTTAAGCACGAAAAATAAATAAGCGGTAAATGTTTCAATGAAAATTAATATTTCATATCATCTTTTTGGTACCTCATACCTTAGTCGACTTGTTTAGATAAGTAACGATACAAATCTATGTAAAGTCTCGTGAAATTTCGGTTTAGTTTCATGATTGATTGATTGATTGTTCAATATGATCTGTCAAGTATTGATTGGAAGAATTCATGAAAACTATCTTGAAAAATCTTAGATCTAATTGAAAATGTGAATGAATGTCATCAATTCTTATTCATAGGTATTGAATTTACATTGTGTATACAGCAGTGCATCAGATTCGTTGTCATATGTGACTGATACATACATAAATTGTAGCACGTTTAGTACAAAAGTCTATGTCATAAAAGAAGGCTATAAAAATCATTCGATTAATTCATAATCTATAATTGTAATCACATTGAATAACCTTCGATTACGTTCATCCTATCTAAAAATAATGATGCGATACAAAGAGTGAACCAATACAGATAATGACAAATAATCTAAAAAGAAAAACAAACGATTTTACCTATTTTAATCTTAATTCTTAATTAGGCACGATATGACTTGTATCAGGCTTTATTGATATTCAATTAGAAGGTAGAATAAGCTAAAAATATATTTAGTTGCAACAAAAAAAAAGATTAGAATCATTTTTTCTTTACTTAAAGAGTATTCTTTGACATGAAACGACCTTGTTTTTTCACAAATCTAATTTGGAACGATAAACTGTCGAGCAAGTAAAATTTTCTTGTCTCTTGCAATAATTTTGTTTTCTAGAACATTTCTGTTGATACTCGCCAACTCTATAATACATGTTGTTGTCGATGCTATTGAATGATTTAGTTGTTAGAAAATTCTATTTCAAATCGTCATACGAAATATGCACCAAGAAATACGGTTTACACGCGCATTTTTTTATCAATCATATCAATCCAGTAGTATTCATCTAGTACGACATCTTCATGTCGAATGTCATTGTTTCTTCATATTCAATACATGTATATAATTAAAAGTATTATTAAAGTACACGTTTATTTGCTAGAATAAACAAGTTGTTAATAAAACCACTTTAAATAATGCGATTCATGCAAGTCATGTAAGACTCTATTCGATTATGTTGGCCTATTCTGATGATTATACGATCCAATGTAATCTGCTTTAAAGATAGTTATTATGCCCACGAGCAATTTTCGGATTTTCTTTTCCCCATGCAATCAATGTAATTATATGGATCCTCTCGGTAACGGATTATATTGATACAGGATGTCAATTTTCAAATATTTATTAGATTTGCATCAGTTGAAAAGTAATCTGCTTTGTTTTCTATCATGAGAACTGTCTATCGAAATCGTTAAGAAAATCAAAGAAAAAACAAATGCAAGATATTCTATTGTCATAGTTCAAAAAAATGTCGCTAAGATCAGTAATTCTATTTCGCGTATAATTCTGATTCTTTTCTTTTGAATTTTCCTATGAATATACTGGTAATCTGATACTCTATCAAAAAATATGATCTTTCCTATCGCATGAAAAATTAATATAGAATGAAATCAGAGTAATTAGACATTAGCAAAACAGCATGAACAATACACAATTCACCTTAATCATGACGAAAGCTTTATTAACATCAGCCTTATTTTAATATAGAGATGCATGTGTGTCGTGATGCTTGATTGATCTTGAAATCAAAGCTAATAGTAAAAGTAACATGATTCAGTATCTAAAATAATACCTTAATCTCATACATGAAAACAGCAGCAACTTGGTCATATTCTTGTTGGATGAATTTCAGAATATACACAATTCACTCAAACGATATTCCAATGTTATTTTTCGCATGACCAACAAATCGATCTCAATCTAAATACAACAAGTTTTAATTTCATGGCATTTTTGTTGTCTTAGTTGAAAGTGTAGTAATATAATTATCAGCTCAACATTATGACGTTTTCACACAATATTCAACTTAGAATAGTTAAAACTTTGCTCATTACAAAATATCTTCTATATACTTTCATTCGATACAGTGAAGTATATGTAGTATTTGAAAGAACATGCTAACATTCTAATTTTCACCCTTTTTTTACATGAGAAGAGTGTCATATCTTAAAGACTGATTACAAAATAATGCAACTTTTTAACAAAGAACATCCCTATGATGCAATTATTTCGAGAATTATACGACGTGCAATTTAACCATACATATTGTTAAAGCATTATTGTATTAACATAATTTATCAAAATAGATTTATTAATTGATATAAAAATTTTTATTCAAAAAACAAAAACAACTATTTTATATATATTAACGATGAGGATTGCTAACATTAACAACGCTGTGTTCTAGTATTATGGGTGTTTGTTTTCAGTTTTTATCACAGCATCAACAAAATCATTATTGAATTTCTGCGTGCGATTCAACAAATTTGAACAATAACAAATTTCACGAAATTCAGGTCTTTTATGTGCGATACAAGCTGATGTTTTTCCATATTTATTCATTCGACTTAAACGTTTCTTTCGTATAAGAAAAGTATCATTCAATGGATTTAATTCAGCAGTTAATTCGAATAGAGCATGACCAGGCACAGTTTCGAATTGTATTTGATAATATTTCGTTTGATTCAATGTTGAATTCTTAATTAAATTATTTGTTAATGTATTATTACGAAAATCTGGTATACGACCGTCTTTATCACTTGAACCAACAAATTTTAACACGTGCTCATTGGTTTCTAATTGATTTGCTTTATGTATACGATTTAAACTTAATTTAGTACATTGAGTTTTTGCATCTGATACAAAATGATTAAGATATTCTACGGCTTGTTTACCGAATTCTTGTATAGTTGGTTCGTTGACGGATACATCATTCCAATTTAAACATGCACACCAATGTTGTTCAACATCAGCTTGTAAACAAGTACGATTTTCTGGTATTAATTGAAATAGACTATAGGAACGATGAGTTTTAGATTGATACGGATCAGATGAATGAAAGTCAAATAAATGTTCAAATGTTTCATGTAAGTCAAATGGTGTTGTTAGACGATGTGAATTTAAACGTAAATTATACATTAGATGTGGATATTTATTTTGAAACGTTTTCGGCATACGTATCGACACAAATGGTAGACGTTCTTCTAATTTACCTTGATATGTTTTTCTTAGCGAAGAAAAACGAGCACCATGATCAGTCATCAAAATAAACATTGTATTATCAAAATAGCCACGATTATTCATTAATTTTAAAAATTCAAGTAATTCATCATCGGCATATGGTAATGCGTTATTCGAATCATGGGAATATTGTGAATGAAAAACAAAGGAAAATTTCGGTTGACCTGGATACATTTCAAATAGATCACGTATCCAGTTTAGCATAGCTTGAAAACGTGTTATCGAACCAAAACAATACGGTTTAGATGTGCGCATAGATTCAGCTACGAGATAAAATGGTCGACCATAATGATCAACAGGTGGTTCGTGAAAACCTTTTAAACGCATTTGAAATGTACCGACAGCTTGTAAATCTTCAGCCCATTGTGTGATATAACCATTATCTAGAGACAATGAACTTATGAGTTATATTACATACGACAAAAAAAAAGGAATTAATGAAATGAGATAAATAGAAATAATTTGTACATGCTGCTTGTCATCATGAATTAATTGAATCAAAACATGATGTCTAGTTATGTAAACAAACATTCCTCTTCTCATAACGGCTGGTTGGTGACATAAACGTTTATGTAAATATTTACCTTTGAATTTCTTCCAAATCCAAGGAAATCGATCGACTGTTTCCGCACCATCGTGTCCACGTCGAGCTTCTGGTAATTCTTGTTCTGTTTGTCCTGTTAATATTGGTAAAAGAGCTGCTGGTGTACCATCGCCAACAATATTATAGCCTAGAAATGGCGAATCGAGTCAATCATGTGTTCATCTATATTTTTTTCTTTTAACTCATACCTTTCAAGACGATTCCACCTAATTCTTTGATTAAATATGAAAAACTTTTCGGTAAAAAACGCATAAATGTCATACGAGATACTGAATCGAAACCAAACATTAAAACATTGTAGCCGAGATGAGTTTTAACCATAGGATTCCAAATATGTCTAGAGAAAATTGTTTTGTTCTTCATTATAGATAGATTTAGCGGAAAAGATGATTGAACTAACCGCATGTGTAAACCAGCGTCAAACATGACGCCTGAATGTATGTTTGAATAAAAACTTCCGTCACGTGCTCGGCAATCCGCACGAAAAAAGTCTGATACTAACGGCATTCTATCAACAACTGGAAATAGACGAGCGCCTTCCATCGTTGTAAAATCATCTTTTGATCGAAGAATAGGACGATAAGCACATACAATAGGTCCATGTTTTTGTAAAGCTTGTTGAGATAATCGAAAAGTACCTATAAAACAACAGAGCAATGACAAAACTATGAAGTTCTATTATTTGAACAGAAGAGCATATTCAACATAAAATCATTCCAATCATCAAGTAAAAATTGTTCTCTAAAGAACTTAAGAAACAGTCATCAATTTTTACATGCTTGTCTTTGATAATTAGACTCGAAAAACCAAACGTATTTCTTAATTTGAAGTTGACTATATAGCAACGATAGATATCAAAACGAAGAAAAATTGATTGCGAACAAACAACAATCATTACTGATTTGAAATCAGTTCCTTGTTAAATCATGATTTATGTTTTACTGAATCATAGAAACAAAATATAGTCTCAGAAACAACCTGAATTTCATTAATTGATAATGAAATAAAATGATGGAAACCATCAGAAATCCCGACTATTAGAATATTCGTTTTTCCTCGTAGACATCAGGCCCCTGTTGTCAGAATCCTGACTGACATGCTGTTTAGCAATCAAAATCGAAAGTATTACAAGACAAGGTTAGAACTCGTCATCAATAATCTAAATAGTATCTTCAACATTGTATGACCTAAGTACATTTGCCAAGCTACATGGGATATATACAAGGCCAACAAATTAGTTTTCTCTATTAAAATATATATCTTGTCGTCAATACGATGAATATGTTTGAGATATCGTTTTTTAGTTTTTTCAACATTTACTATTTTCTAAAGACTAAACAACAATTTTTATCTATAGTCTTCCAGTCGAACAATCTTCATAGAAAATCCTTTTGATTAGACAAATATTTTTTTCATATTCTTACTATCTACTTATGTCGAACAAGAAAATTGCAAATAAAATTGTTGCAAACTCGAGTACTCTAATGCGTCCCATGACAAATGATCTAACATTCTTGACAAATTGTTGTACTAACCATTGTCAACATAAACCCAATTGGTTGATTTTTCACAATCGGGTTGCGATTTCTTTACCGGTTCTAAATGTTTCCATATTTCTGGATTATCAATTGTTAACTTTGGATATCGACATGCGAGATTTGTTGTATTGAAATAATCTTCATGAAGTTGATGCATATTTTTAGTGGGTTTTATTTGTGCATCTTCGAGATCTTTTCCATCAATAACAAATATTTTGAATCTTTCATTTCGTTCTTCGGAAAAAACATTCAAATAAAAATTATATGAACAGATAGCTGTTGAACTTGTAGCAAACAATATCAGAAAATAAATGGCCGCACGACCTAAACAACAACGTCGACATCGACGACGCATTTGCACTGTCATTTTAGTTTGCTTGTATTATTATATTGTGTATTGAACTAAAGTATTAGTTTTTCTTTTTTCTACGACGATATTTCCAATAATATGCTATCACATTGTTCATGAGATATGATTACAAACGTTTTGTCGTGTTTGCAGAAGGACTACAAGAAAAAAAAAGAAATATATATATATATATATATTTATACGAATACATACATAAAACATAGCATGATTTCCATTATCCAAGTAAAACAACTGAAACGAGAAGCATTATCTGTAAATGGTTTATCAGATAACTTCTCTTGTTTGGAAATTCATGACAATAGCCTAGCATTGTTTATAGATGAACTAGTCAATAATATTTTGAGCTTTTTATGAAATTATGCATGATATATTGTCACTAATAAAATATGAATTCTATTATGTGCAACAGTAGTTGTATTAATGCATTGATTAACATTCACAATTAGTTTTGTTGGAAAAAAGCTCCTATTGTCTATGTGTCAATGTCTCATACAAATAAAATAGTTCTTGTTTTTCTTCAACAGGATAAGAACTTACTCGAGATTAGCATTCAACTAATGAATGAATCCTTTCAAGTGTACTCACATAGATTATCGTCATTCTAAATTTATTCTAATTAATATATCCTAAGGTTCTGTTTTGTTGACATCAAGCAGTGAAAAATCATAGCTCATCTCAAATTTCTAATAATGTACAAGAGAATACGTTATATACTTACCCAAAAAGATGTAATAACTATATATCTATCTCGTTTCTATTTCCTCTTGCTATGGTGTTGCAGTTGTTGTTAATATTATTGCTCTTTTATAGTTAGTAGAGTTCACCAAGAGAAGGAAGGAGTGCCAACATTGCAGCGTTCTGATAAACAAGAAGTATTGTCGAACGGTTACGGCCGTCATTCTCGTCGTTGCAACATAGAGAAACGACGACGAATCAATACAAACATATGAGATAGTCTCTCATCATCATCATCATCATCATCATCATCCAGCTTGCGCATCTTTCATAGCACTATCTCTGCCTTGGTGCCTGCGTGTGTCTATGTGTTTCTCCTGGTCGCGTAACGGCGGTACTAATTACGCTGGTTGTTCTATTCCGTTCTGTTTTATTCTATTCTGCTTTTTATCCGATGATGTTGCCGTCGTTATTGTCGGTCGCCGTCTTATTTCCCCTCCCATTTTTTCTTTCTTTTGATTTTCCTTTTCGACTAAATCCCAAGTCGATGTTAGCCATATAGGATAGACCAGTGCCATCATCATTGCTTTTGATTCTTTTGGATTATACGATTGTTGGTCATGAATCTTGTATATGGCAGATAGTAATTGCAAAGGGAACAACCACAGGAAAAAAAGAAACTATACTTATGCTTCAAATAGCAATTTCTTTAATCTTCCGTGCCTGATGCGAGGCAGATATATTTTTATTAATGATATTTTTAGTTACTATGTATGTGTTATGATGATTGAAGTTCGATGATAAAGAACGAACGGGAAAATAATGAAAATAGACGACGTGAACGATGTAAGATGGTGATTGTAGAATATTACTCATTCCATTCCATTAGTCTTTGCTTGAAAAACTTATTGAAAAAAAATTGCAATTCGTCGATTTGCCTGTCTAAGCATGAATGTCACCAAATTTCCGGTTGACTTATCAACATCGGTATGCATTTGAAAAGAACACAGAGAAATCTACACAAATCAAAGAAAGAAAAATAGACTATTTCTCGTTTTCATCATTGTTCATCGTGCAGAAAAAATGTATTACCAAGAATAGCTCGAGTTGCTTTTCTCTATCGAACCGTAATTCAAAATAAAGGAAAGTAAAAATATAATCTTAAACATTTGCCTAATTCTGGTGTATGCTTGTGGTTAACTTACTGTGAGATATAGTCGATATCATGATTTCAATATCAAATTTATTGAGATTTGTCTTTTGCATTAATTCTCATTCGTTTGTAGACAAGTTCAGTTTTCGACGTACATTGAAATCATCAACAGACTCCTATACGCGCACATACTATAAATATCCTTTTCTTTTCGTTATTGCAATAAGCTTTTTCTAAAGCAACGAATATTTATCGATACGAGAGTTTTGTGGTAATCTAATTCTCATTATTAAATGAATTATTCATCTATTGGAATATGTTTAATATTACCGATATTTTTTTTTAACATAATTAATGAATATTGAATGAATGTGCACTATCAAATTTATTATTCTGACATGGAAAAAAATGTCAAAACTAGTGTCCGATGTAAAGAAACAACATGAAAGAAACGGAAATTTCATCAGCTACAATTGAAACAATAATGAAATCAACTTAAGTAGTCTTCGCTTTGCATTGTTGATACATTCAATGGTAATAATTTCATTATCAGAATCATATCAACAGAAATAAAAATTTTTTTTTTTATATGTCATATATAGAATTGACAAAGATGTACGATTGTAGCAATACAGTAACCATACGAAAAAAAAACGACAATAAAACGTTGAGTAAAAGCATTTAATATAAATGATTTTGTTGCTTTTCATTTACATGTATACGCTTCTAGTTCTTGTAAAAGTGGGATTGATGTTGTATCATTGTTATTACAGGAAAACTCATTTTTATTGTCTGTGCTTTTGACATTGATCAACACTGATCATTGGGGAATATTTTAACAATAAAAACTAATTCATCTTCAAAATTTATAAGAAAAAAAAAAGAAGAAATGCTCTATGGAATATATTTATCATAGCGAGATAAAATTCAATACATACTCATTAATAGCAAAAAAACCTTCTTCAGATAGTTGTTGAATAAATTATTTGTCTAATTGATTAAATACACTGAATTTTTTTTTATTCGAAAGTAAACCGAGAAATTTTACAGATAAACTTTTTATTAACAAAACGAAAATAATAATAGGCGTATATTCAATAATAACTTGAATTCATGACTAAACAAGTAATTCCATATTGTTCATGCGACGATGATGATAAAATAACCTACAGGAAATAATTATTTTTGATGTATTAAACTTTTTAAAATTTTCATCATCTATTCATTCATGATTCGATCATGTGTTTAACACTTGACATCAGTTCTTATTCAAGTGTGATGTACAGAAAAACAAATCTTTCAATGCAATAGTTATATTGCTTGAAAATCTTGACATACACATCATGGTATGATGAGTAAATCGTTGAATGATTACTCTTCAAACATTGTTCTTTAACGAAATTCATCTAGTAATCATTTATCGGTATGACTTTGTTTTCTGATAAGATTAATTTCACATAGACTTTATCTATCAAAGACGATCAAATAAAAAGGAATTGATGGTAAAAACATTTCTAGACGTCTAACTAGTAAAGGCGCACAATAGACGATAATGTAGTTAACATTTATGTTTTATATGTCATAGTTCTATTCTTAGATGTGTGCCTCATTAAAAAATAGAAATAGAGTTACATTAGAATAGAGCATAAGATGTTTTACAGTTAATCCTTAATTCTAAAATTAAAATTTACTCTTTCTAATGAGTTACATCTTGTACGGCCAATGGTCGTCGTTTTGGAAAAAGTAATATTCCGATATACGCTAAATACTCTGTTTCATCTCATTCATTCGAAAATCGTCTGCAATAAAACCTATCATATCTTCTATTACGGTTGATATCAACATCTTGATATGGATGAAGTACTATTTCTTCAGCATCGTATATCGAGTGATGAAGTTTTGAAATAAAACATGGAGCTGTTCTGTTCGCATACTGAATTTGTTATCCTACTTTTTTTTCGAATATATTTTGATGAAATTTTAACAGTTTAACTTGTTTTAGAGAATATTTTTCAGTTGAAGAAGAAACGAAGCAATTAGTAGGATATGAATAAGGTGAACAAACAGCGATGAGTCTATAAAGGGATTTATTCGTTCAAAACATTTCCTGAGTTTTTATTCAAGTAAACTTCGTAGAAAAGTTGATGAAAACTAAATTCTCTGATGAAACCTCCTCATACCACTACTAACTGTCAATTATTTTTTGAACTCAGTAGTATGCATGTTGTTTTATTTTCAAATAGTATTGATTGTGTATGCTACTGCTTATTTGTATTATTTCATGTTTATCAATGTAGCATAAATCTTTAAAAAAGAGTAAAACACTAAGTAATCATTTTTATTTCAGTATTTGATAGATTATGTATGCATTTTTCTGTTTGCTGTATTATTTATGTTAGTTGTTGTATAGTGCTTTTTACATTCGTATGTCATGAAGTCTAGTAAATAAAAAATTAAGCATTTAATTGTGTCTAACTCTCTTTTCAATAATGGCTCAACTACGTTTAGATTTGTTCTTTGATTTATGAGTCAACTAATGATGAAAACATGATTCAAATATTATAGCAATTTTTACCTATACTGATCAGTAAATATCTTTTTCTATGAAAATATTCTTTTTGATAGTTTTTTCTATAATCAATGAATACAATTTTAACGATCAGCCAACATTCGATGCAACAAATGATCAAGATATCTCGAAGTTGATAGTATCATCGACACTAGCTGACACTTTTAACAATATTAGTAACGTCAATACTATGACAACTAATGTGACTTTTACTGCATCTATTTTTATATTTCAACAACAATTTTCTGGTGTAACTTCTAATCTTAAGACAAAATGTGATCAAAATGTTATATGATTAAGTATTGTTCATTTTCTATTATGCTTTTTTCCCATTAATTGAATTTCTATACAAGTATATTTAAAAATACTTCATGCGGTAAAAGAATGACACGTGTATATATATAGAGAGAGAGTGTGTGTGTGTATGTGAGTGTGGAAAACAAAGAAAATGAAATATATGTATACATATAATATTATTAGAGAGCCAAAAAATGTATCTAAACAAACTCTACGTGCTACATTTAAATATGTCTCGATTATTATATAAAAAGATAAGTCAACAAAACAATAAAAACTCTAACTATATATATATAAATATCATGTGTGTTAAAACAAACAAACAAACACATAACAGATATAACTTGTGAAATCTTCGATCAAATGTCAATTAATAATCACTTCTGGAACAAAAATAAATAAATAAATATATTCAAATAATTACATAAAAGCAATACATATATGTATATATAATACTTACAATATACGGCATGTTGGTGTACTGCCTTCGTAAACACAGCTTGTACCTAATCGACAATCCAACGGACACCAACGATAGTTTTTTGGTATTATGTTTTGTTCACAAAGAACACCAGTTAGACCGTTTCTGCACACGCATTGATAACCATCTCTTGTTAGTATGCATTGCCCATCATTTGCACACGGATTTGGATTACATGTACGAGGTCGATTAACTAAATTACGATAAAAAACAACAGGCCGTACATTGAATATTACAACAAAAGACACAAGAAGAAAATTTATTTACTCGATTCACAACGTTCACCGAAGTATTGCTTAGGACATGCACATTTAGGTGCATCTTCATCGACAAAACATTTTCCACCGTTTAAACATGTTACATTAGCACAGTATGCATTACTCAATGATCGTTTACGTTCTAAGATTCACACAAAATTACAACAAGAATAGAAAACTAAATCTGACTTACGATATTCACAGTAGTAACCAGTAAAAGCTGGCTGACAATAACATTGTGCATTATTTTGATTTACTGAACAACCGCCACTGTTTTGACATGGATTCGGAACACCTACAACAGATTGCATTCATCATTCACAAGATTCAATTCAATTCAATTTATTACGAACATGGATTGTATGAGGTAGTTGCTGGTGTTGGACACGGACAAAGGACGCAAGCGCAAGTAGGTTGAGGAGCTCGAGTAGCCAATACTATTTCACAATTACTACCAGAGTTAGGATAGACACATTGACATATGTAAGCATTTGTTGTTGCAATACATGTACCCCCGTTGTAGCTAAACAAATAGTGAGTAACAGAAGGACTTGCTAATTCTTATATTTCTTGTATTAAATAAATGGTTTACATTACCATGGATTTGGTTGACAGAAGTTACGTACTTCACAACAACGACCATAATAACTGGGTGTACATGTACAAGTAAATGCTTAAATGAAAGAAAATATATTCAAAAACAAAAGCGAATCGAAATCATAACAGTTGTCGCTTATTACCAGTAGCACTTGTCGGCGAACAAGTACCACCGTTGAGACACGGTTGAGAATTGCATGGATTAGCGGGTGCTGTTGTGACCATTAATAGTTCACAACAACGTCCTGTGTATTGTGCTGGACATTGACATTGAAAACTGTTTCCATATGGTAAGCAAATACCACCGTATAAACATGGATTTGGATCACACATACGTTGTTCACATTGAATACCCAGAAGACCTGATGGACATATGCATCGATATGTTGAAGATGCAACTACTTGACATGTGCCACCATTCTGACAGGGTCTATTGAAACATGGATTCGTAGCTGCTATACTTGCGTCACAACATGTTCCAGTAAAACCAGCTGTACATACACAAGCAAAACTATTTTGAGTCAGATAACAGCTACCACCGTTTTGACTGTACATAAACATCAGTTTCTATGTATATATTTAAAATAATTTCATGAAGCATGTCTTACCATGGATTTGGTAGACATTGATTTCTTATTAAAAGACCTTAGATAGAGAATAGAAAAAAAAACAAGTTTTTTACGAGAAGTTAATGTTCAATCAATCAGAGTCGTAATCGATATTAGTGATTTTAAAAATATGTTATCGAATTTCAATTTTTATTACCTGCATTTGTCTGACAATTAGCACCAGTAAAACTGCCTAGGCACTGGCATTGATTACCAACTGATGTTGTTACACAGACACCGGCATTTAAACAAGGATTATTCGAACCACAACCTGTTGATGGAGTTGGAAGTACTGCGCTACCTACAAAATGATGAATAGTGAAGAAAGAGAAGAACAAGACAAGAATAAGGTTTAGATTATTTCTCATGACAAACTACCTGATGCTTCACACAATTGACCAGTGTAGGCTGTGCCAGTACAGTTACAAATGAAACCGCCACCAGTTATCAAGAAACAAGTTCCTCCATTTAGACAGGGGTTGATTGAACATGTACTGCTGGCATTTGTGGGAGTAGGAGTCGTGGGTGTGGGCACTACAATTTTTAGAGCAATCGATTTTTCATATCATTTTCCGCATTTGGATACGTATATTACGTGAGATATCGCAGAGATCTCCGGTGAATCCTGCGTTACAATTGCATCGTTCAAACTGTCCAAGAGTAGGATTGTCGACACAACTACCACCTGGAGCGCAAGGATTAAACTCCGCACAAGGTGTCCTTGTTTGAATAGCATATTCTTTTTGAAAATTTGATATTTAATAAACATATGTCAATCTTGTTTTCAAGTCTTACGTGCTATCTGACATCGAACGCCGACGTAACCAGACTGGCAACGACAACTAATGGATTGTCCAGTAAGAACACAAATACCTTCATTCTGACAATAGGATGAACAACCAAAGCGTCTTGGCGTAACAGATATTCCAACAGATGATGAGAGAGATTTTTGCATTGGTGCTTCGAGTGCATCTAAATCGGCTTCGATCGTTGGATAATCATCATTATCGATTGATGTATCATTTGAACTTATCGTTACTTCTATGAAATGAAATGAATTCGTTTTTCTGAATAAGTAAATTTGAATCATCAAAATAACACTTGCCAATTCGATTCTGTGAATCATTACAATCAGTTACTAATTCTTTACCAACACATGTTTGTAGTTCTGGCACATATGCTGTCGCAGATCCACATGTGAATAAAACTCTTAAATTATGAAAACAACGAATAAATCGTTGACAATTTGAGCGATCACCCGCAAAATCATGACACTGTTGACCTTTATATTCATCGTTGCGGATCGTTTTTGTATTCAATAGAAAAAAGTAATTTTAACTTACGTTTTGATGATCCATCAGTATTAGTTACTTTTATAATAAGACAAACTAGAATAATTAAAAGTCGACTTGATTCGACTTTCATTTTAGATTATAAATGTATGTATAAAGAATGTTCTTATTTTGAATGATTCAACACCGGGAATAGAAATATAACTTTTTTTGTGATACTTATCAATTGGTAAAACGACTAAGAATGAGACGATCGAATATTTGTGAGGATTGTGTTCACTATTTAAATTCATTCGTCGCAAGAAGGTAGGTAGATCGACATTTCAATGTAGTACGCTCTTTGTCTTTTTTTCCCTCTCTCGACAAATGTCGCGTTGTTTTAAAACACCCTTCAACATTAAACCAACTTCACTATTCTTCTTTTCTCTCATTGTACATGTGCATATACTTGTTTTACAAATAGTTATACAAGGTACTATGTTAAATCTAAGATGTTCTTATCAATGTCATGTGCATGAATCACAAGGTTGGATATCAGACTGGTATTAAAAATAAGAAATGTTTTCTTTGAAGACTGTTTTCTTCACCTTGAATGTCTTTATATAGTAGACAGATTTGTTCGTCCATAATCTCTTTGCACATTGCTCAAATTGAAATCGATATCCTTGCTTTATCAATCATCGAGTTCATGGTCAATATACTACCTTACGTCTTTTCTGTTTCGCTTTTTTCTTTTATTTCTTGCAAATATCAACAGATTTTGCTTGCATACAGAGAAAAGGTTGTAACAACGTCATATATTAGATGAAAATGAAAAATGAAACTCAAAAATAATTAAAAATTATTATTAACTCCAAATATCGAGAAGATAACGTCGAGATGTTTCCAATGATCTTATGTATTCATCAATATTGGGGATATCTAAACAGACATTAAAAAGAAGAATTCATTCAGTATTTATACAAAGATGATTGAAACAAACCCAAATGCTCTTTAAGTATATGAGCGAGTGTTTCTCGAACATCACGAACCATAGTTTTAATATCACCGCATACATATATAATGGCATTTCGATTATATATTAAAGTGGCTAATTCTTGTCCATTCGCCCTCAATTGATCTTGAACATAGCGAAACTAGCAAAAATATGACATGAAGACCGATTGTTATACTTTGAAATCTACAACACCTGACTTATAAGGTTGCAGAATGATGTATTTCAATCAATTCTTTTAAACGAAGATCAATTCTTAGTTGTAATATCGTTTGTATTATAAAAGATTTTTAGCATCAAGAAGAATCAATATTTTTCAAGGACATTCACAAATGGATTTACGAATAAAAATCATCAAATTTTTGATCAATTTTTTATTGAAGGTCTCTGGACTGCAAAAATATCGACTCAAGTTAAAATCTAATGTTGCAATACGAGAATACTTTTTGTAGTCTTCATCTACTACATCTACGATGGAGTAGATTTTGTCAAGAAAAAGTCTCAGTTATTTGAAACTACTTCATCATTGAATTCAAAAGATTTTCTGGTCAACAGAAAATACTTAGGTAACAAAGATGAAATTTCTCCGAGGCATACGGATGTATATATGTATCTCATACTTTTTTCATAGGATTCGTTAAGAATACTCATTAGTTAATTTATCAAAATTTTTTCTCATCACGTCAGACTGAAGTCAATGATTATTGGCTATCATCAATTCATAGGTTGTCAAATAAACTCTTCAGAAAAAATGCACGTCAAAAACTCGTTATCCAGCTGACAATTCTAATCACATATGCTAAATCGTGAAAAATTGACATTTCCAAGAAGACAGTTTACAATAGCATTATATTTCATAATATAACGTCGGATTCATTTAACTTACGGGATAACCTTCTTCTCTTGATGCTGCAACAAATAAATGTTTAAGTACATTGATTTGTTGATACATTCGAATTTGCTCTCTAGAATAACACCATAAGATGCATGGTAATAAGACAAACAATAAAATATACACAGAACACATTACTCAAAAAGAAAATCACGTTCACGATGACGACATCCATAGAAAAGCCAAGTATTCAAATTATTTACGCTAAAACCGGCTATTGATTGTGACGAAAGGTATCTGTAAAATCGATTTGATATTCATACAAATAAAATCAAGTGAATAATAACACAAAAAAAACACATACAAATGTTCAAGAAATCCAATGAATGGTGCTACACCTGTGCCAGGTCCAATCATTATAATTGGAGTATCCAGTGTCAATGGTAATCGGAAATGTTGATTAATTCTTGTTTGTATGAACACCTATATTCAATCAAGAAACGTTACAACAATTGAAAATGATGAATAATTGTAGAAAATCTCAGAGGAATAATATCGATACTAGAGAAAGTCTCAGCAAAGAATGATGTCTCCCAAGGGTAGATTTGGATATGGCAATAGTTATAAGTCAAAAGAAAACAAGTGTCCATGTGAACATCTCATGTCATCCACCATTCATTGAATAGACAGAAAAGTCTAAGTCATCGATGATAAGTCGAACTGTAACATAGACGAGTAATTATTCAGAAAAATAATAGATTTCTTGACATTTTATAATCGATTGTAAAATTTACATCCTTCTATTCTAGAAATAGAAAATGTCATATCAGTTGAAATTTCAGATAATTTTCCTTTCGATTATTCAATAGCACATCATAGTAAATAGTTAACCTTAGTTCCTATTGTAATTTTATTTAACCAATTCGTACAAACGCCAAAGCGTTCGTATGTTCGACCATTGATAGGTTCGAATTTCAATAAACTATATGCAAATTTAATACATCGAGCATCATCTAATGGTGAACTGAAACAAGGCAAATTCTTTACAGGAAAAATAAAACGGAAGAAGAATTCTAACTTGCATATTGAATAAAATCGAGGCATTAATGATGGTAAAAATTCTAAAACAGAATAATTATATGAAATGAAACAAAATATGAAGTTTTCGTTCGAACCAATTAATAGAGTAACATCAGGTTTACAACTTGGAAAATGATTAAGAATATCAAGTATTGATAAATTTTCTTCAAGAATATATTTTATATAAGCATCTGAACCTTCTTTACTACATAATTCTTCGAGACGACGTTTTTCATCATCATCACTTGTAGAATCAACAAATAATCTTAGTAAGTTCTGTGAAAAAGAAATTTTTATAATGTGATCAAGATCAATGCGGATCATATTTTTCTTACTTTTCGTGGTGATGATCGAATATCAATACAACTCACGAGTGCATACCGTAATGAACACATGGATGGTATATGTCCAGGTACTTTGGCTGATTTTTTGATATTATTCGGTGAAATAGAAATATCTAATTGATGAGATGCCTTATCGATCAATCCTAGACTACAGACAGATATTCTTTTCTAATTGTATAAAAAAATTCAGTAGAACAACGTTCATATTACCGTTTCAAAAGAAGATTCACTTCATTGTCATCGTTTGCACAAACGACTCGAATGGCGTCTCCTGCTTCGAATAGAAATTCGTCTTCCTAAATATAAAAATGTCTATTCATCGTTGTGTAAACTATGAACAAACCGAGAGTTGTAATTCAATGGACATAACCGGTTTTATTGCTGTATCATGTGTTAAACATTCTCGACGAATCAATGTTGAAGCATGATAATGTGAATCAAAAGAGGATGGATCTTTTTCCTTGAAATAGATTAAATCAATAAAGAAAATATAGATTATCGATAATCAGAAAGGTTTTTAGATAAGGCATCTTGTTTATTTCAGATTCGGTAGAAATTATCTGGAACAAATCGAATGTTATAACTGTTTCTCTTACATGAATTTAGAAAATTTTAATCTCAAGCAGTTGATTAGTTTCCATAAAAGTCTACAAACGTTAGTCTGAATGAATTTTTGTAAAGTGACCTGATCCATGTACATACGTTTAATGAGTCATCAAGCCATCAACATCCATGGAATTAAATACTTTCTTTAATAAGTGTACTAGAAAGTTGTATCGAATTTTAGCAAAAACAGCATGATGAATCTCAATAGGTAAAGTTCTTATATTCGAATACGGTAAAAATTGACGAACTCAGTCAGGCTATAGTGTACGCTAACAACTTATATTCGAGTAAGTTTACAAGTACTAATCTAAACATGAGACTAATTTTTGCCGAAAGAAAATTGATTTCTGGACAAGTTTTTTAATCTATACATTGATATTTGAATAGGAATTTTGATTTGTTTTCTATTTGAAATGTGAACAAATTTGAGTTTTCAAATATCACTTCGCTAAAATGCAATTTCTGAATTCAAATTCAAAAGGAAAGATTGTATATAATAACAACTTCGAATTACTTCTGATGATTCAATCAATTTTATTGATAATGCTTGTGTAGGCTTTGGTGGTAATGTTAATGTAGTCAATTCCGATAAACTTGCCGAATACATAATGCTATCTTCATTGGATTTAAATTTATTTGATAATGATAATTGGCGATTCATTGTTGGCGATTGAATTTCTTGAGTTAAATGAAGCTGATTGATGGATTCGGATAGATGGCTTACTGATGTTTCACTAGGATTGTCCGTCTTTTGTAGAGTTTCTTTTAAAATAGGCCAAAACCCTTGAAGCCAAGGTTCAACTGTCAAATCCAAACTAGATAGGAGCATTCATGCAGAGAAATACGAACTAAATAGAAATAATCTATACCCAACAGCATCATCAGCCCATGCTGAAGGATAGAATCGAGTAGCACCAAGTTCTTCAAAACGACGATCAAGTACACGACCACAATTACAAAAATTAGTATAATTTGTATCACCTAATCCTGAACAGAAATTTACTGATCAAAACAAAAAGAAGTTCAAGCTTGAAATCTTAATACCTAAGACCGTATATTTCATATGTGAGAGATATGTCGAGTTTTTTTCACGACGAATTTTACGCCAAAATTTACTTGCATTACTTGGCGGTTCACCGTCACCTGTTGATGATGTTACAATCACCATAACGGATTCGTCTTCTAATTTGAACTGCGACACATGCAAAGAGAAGAGTATAAATTAAAAATTTAGAATTTCGTCAGTTTCGAAAGAAAATTTTTAACTAGCATCATAATCAATCGATACTAGATTTATTACATAGAATACATTCCACCATTAAGCATTCTTTGCATTTTCTCAATAAAATCTATGCTCTCACTTGTTTATCAACTTCGTCCAATTCAAAAATATCTGCACATATTTGATGCTGCTCTGATGCAATATCAACGATGCCTTGTGCAATTGATTTTGATTGACCTGTTTCACTTCCGAATCCGAGTAAAAATCTCCACCGTTTCATCTTTAAAAACAGAAATACATTCAGACGCACTTATGTATATATATATATACATATCCATATATATATATATATATTAAATAGAGAGATACATAAACAATTAATGAGATGTAAATGCGTTACAAAACAAAACATTGACTAGAGAATTGAAGCAAACAAATAAATAATTTTAAAAAAAACGGGAAAAAAAAAACTTCAATCTTTTTTCTTTTCAATCATGGATTTTTGACCATCATCTGTCATCGTTGGCCATGTTGGTATATCACGTGCATCAATTGGCTTAACAAAATTTTCAATAAATCGTGGTTCAACTTGAACAATACGTTCTTCATAATCTTCATCATCATCTTCGCCATTACTTGGTTGTTCATCATCCTCTTGTTCTATGGTTTGTCCGTTTTTTCGTTTTTTCTTGGAATTTTTCGTTTTATTCGATGAATTGTCACTTGATGAACAGCATAAACAGTAGCATATTATCGATATAATAGATGCTGGAATACCAATAATAAGCATTGATATAAATGGTGCTTCTATGAACATTAATATTATCGTTCGATATAATTCCCAGAATGGACGAAATAAACGTTTTGACCATGTATCACCTGAGTATTGAATAATATCTGTATGATTCTTTATAATATAATCAAGAATAGGTTCCAATTGAATATTACTATCAATCATGGATGATAATGGATAAATACCATATTTATGTAAAACACTATCATAGAGAAATATTAATGGTTCATCAAGTGTCCAGACAGCTAGATGATAGATAATAAATAGGAAACCAATTCGTTGAAGAAATTTGTTCTCTTACCAATATTACTCAATAGATCAAGATCATTTGACCATGAAAATTGGAATGTATCACGAAATATTGATAAATGTTTCAACGTATAACTACGCATTTGAGTTTTGAGTTCATTTCTATAAAAGAAAAATGCGAGGACTTAGAATTTACATTATTTTTGTTTAGTGTCTGAATAAAAAAAAGTTTAGTTGAAACTTTAAAAAACCATGCTATTGAACTTCGTTTTAAACTATATGTGGTAAAATTATTTCGATTATTTCTTTGTCTTATCGATATTTATTCTATATAATGAAGTATCAGAACTATCCTTGTCTTTTTATGACATCAAGAAACATATCAGACGATATTAGTTTAGAATGGAAAGTATAGTAGAATTGTATTGATTCAACATAGAATAAGATGTTGGATTTATCTTGAGTTCTATTTTTCGAATACTTAAACCAAACGCTCATCCAAAACATGTCAGCGTTTGCTTTTATGGATGTTTGACTTTTTCTAAAAGTAAAATCGATTTATTTCTTTACTAACAATAATTTTAAGTAGCATTTTCATAGTTGCAGCAACTACTTCACATATCTATTCACGAATATCGTATGTCCTAGTTGTAAAATGTGTAGAACTCAAATGCTAATATATTGTTCTTGAATGATCTTAATTACAATGAGAAAATACTTGGTCAAGAAATTTACAAGTCATCGATTACTATCAAGAGTATCTAGAAAGTGTAATTTTCGAATAATTACTTTTAACATAATATATATATATTACTGCTTTCTTGGTTAAATTTCTGTATGTTATTTGTTCATGAACAACTATTTCAACTGAAAAAAATGAATCTTTTTACTTATTAAAGACGTTCGTGTTATACGATCTCTGTGCACTAGAAACTCTTCCATAGTTTTCTTAGGAATCTTAATTAGCACGATTGACCTTTAATTGCAAAGGACTTCCCTATTGATGAAACTATTCTATGAATATCATTTTATAGATACATCGGAAAGACTATGCATTCAATTTTCTTTAAAAATTCTTTTGTAAAGTATGCATAAATGAATTCTTGTTGTTTCCTATTATTGTAGATGTATCAACGAAGAAAAAAAACAAATATATATACATATATATATGTGATTAGACCTTTTCTGTTTTTGAGCGATTATTTCTTGTTGATCTTTAAATCCATAGATTATAATTATTTTTTTTGTTACGATTAAATCATGTATATTTCCGGATGAAACTTGTGGAAACGTAGCAACTTTTTCTTTAACTATAAATTGTTCTAAATTATTATTGTAATCTTCTTGTTTATACAAATAAAATCCTTCAGTTTTAATAGCAAATATTTGTGATTTTGCATCTGTTTTATATTTGGAAAAGTATGTTTGTTGTACAATCGAAGCATTCGTTGCATAAAAATAAGTTTGACTCAATAGTTGATTAACGATATCTTTATATTGATTCAATAAACTATCATCATCATCATAGTTGGTTGTAACAAACATAAAGAAAACATCATGTTCACGCCGCACTTCATTGAATTTTCCTACGGATGGAATCCAACGTAGAGCAGGTCCATTTACACGTCGTAAAAAATCTAAAACAGCTGGCTTCGATCGTTCATTTTCATACGAAAATATCTGTAGACCACGAATAAATTTTATTGTCGGATAACCACGTACATCATAACGATTAGCAACATCAGTATAGACAGTAGCATCGATGCGGACGATACGAACATTTTTAAATTCATCAATAGTTGTCGATAGATCATATACTTCTTTTGCTATATCTTCATAAACAGGTTCAAATTTTCGACAATGTCCACACCTAAGATAAAAATATTACTGCACTGAAACTTCTCTAGTGTGAATACTATTGGAACTGGTGAAAATCGTTCAGTATGACAGTGCGATCAGATAGGAGCGGGTCAAGAAAAAGTAATCAAATCATTAGATTACCTAGATACTACATCCTATGAATCATTTCTCTTTATTTTCTTCAATAGTATTTACATTCCAAACAATTTAACTCTGTATATTTATATTGATTGCTAGTTAATATCATCTTTCAATATAGACCTCAAGATCTTAATTGCTATACTCGGCTTCCAAGTCATGTCTATATCCTTTTTTCTTCTTAAATATATTCGATTTTCAGTTGAATGAATAGACCCTGGGTGAAAAACGTACGTGCGATTTCCCCAAATTCTTACACTAAGATCCGAAAGTCATTTCGACTTACGAATTCTGAGAGGATTTAGTCGGCTTTATAAGAAAACCGATGCAATCTGATTGGATTTCGATCTGAATCCGCTCATCAGGATGATTCTCGTGGATTTGTCATTAACTTACATTTGATATATTTCTTTCCATTGACGATAAGATAATAAACTATCGCTGTCCACAATTAAAGTTACTTCTTGTTTAGAGCAAGTTCATGACGAGGTTTTCTCTTCTTGTTTATTATTGATAAATTATGAAAGCAATTAAACCTATTTGTTTATCTCCACAGTACTAACTAATTTTTCTATTCAAGTGATGCTTTCTATGTTTTTTAATATTGATGAAGTGAATATATACAATTTGGACCATAAGAAGGCGTTCGTATACAGAAACAAGGGAGTGTTCATTTAGAAGTGATGATTCAAAACTACAACAAGATTCACTGAGACGTTCCTGAGAGAGTTCAGTAAGACAGGTTGTTGATCGAGGAGATGTGTTCCCTTTATAGAAGTTTTAATGCATTGAGTTGACCTTCAAATCCTCTGTTGAATGATCGTAAATGTATATGCTGACCTTCTTCAAATGTCAATATTCTATTGAATATGACACCAATGAACTTTCCATAAAAGATTATTGGTTTCAAACTTGTCAAGGAAACTTTTTCTTGATGTCAATGATTTCTATCGTCAGATCATATTTTTTTTTCAACAAAAATGAATAGAATACTCAAGTTTGTCTGGATACTTATCTCAATGAGACGTGTGTTTTTTAAAGGTAAGTTTTTCAGAAAAACGCCAGTTTCAAATGTGAAATTTCCAACATGTAGAATCCCATAGAAGACTAATTTCAAAAGCTTTGGATAAAATCTGTTCTTAATATAAAACTTTCGAAACAATCACTTTCTACACAATATTAATAGAAAAGAAGTTTTTTTCTTGATAATCGTCTCATGTCTCGAACAGATACTATTCACATCACTTGCGATTCATTCTGGTGACTTCTACATATATACCAAATTTAGATTGTAATTCAATATTAAGAGTTTTCTATAATGATAAACCTGGCCTATAGAAAGTCGCCATTTTTTTAATGTAATGTTTTAAGCGTTCTCTTCTTTATCGAAATATTCAATAACATCTTTAATACAAAAAACAAACACAAAGACAAAGATGGGAGCGTTAAATCAGTATATCAATTCTATTATATACCTAGCTTTAGTTATTAACCGGTATTGATAACGGTTGGACGAGAGTAAAACGTTCTATTTTCAAAATTATGATCATTCTGAACATGTCTTTTTATCTGAAACTGCTAGATCAGACGAATGAAATTCCGCCTGAGTATTCAGAGAGAGAGAGATAGGGAGAACTCTATTGAACATCGAATGACTTGTAATCCAATAGTTTTCTTCCGTAATTTTCAACTATTCCTCATTTATTTTTTCTTCGCTTAGTCTCAATGGAGTCGTCATTTTTTTTAAACTAATTTATATTAATAATTCAAATGACAATACTGTAAGAACTTTCTTCTCATATTACTAACGGTAGAATATGATAAATATTCAAATAACACATTTTCAAGGCTTCGTTTTAACTAGTAACGAAAAATTACAGATCTCATCCTGTTGTATTCTTTTTTTCCCATGTCTCTCTAATATTTCTTCGTTTGCACTTTACTCTTCTGTTTCATTTGCTTATTAATCTTGTTCAGCTAGATATGATATAAGACAGTTGGTTCTTCTTTTGACTAAAAACTCCTTCCTGCTGACATTGTATTTCTTTGTTTCACTAATGTTGCGAGACTATTGTTTTAAGCAGTTTTCTCGTCTACGTCTATATAATTAATTAAAGCAAACAAACTTTTAATTTGTTATCAAATCAGATAGTAGATATTTTTATTCAGACCATGAGAAACACATCAATAAACGACATAAAATTTCATTCTATTTATAAGCAGTCATGAAAAGAGAAGTTTGTTTGACTTATTTCTTGTTAGACTACACCAGCTGATTATTTCTTTTAACGAATAAATCAGTTTCGTTGCTTTCTTATTGGAATACAGTAGATGTTCTCTTTATTTCTCTTGATAGAAAATTTGATTCCATTATTGACTACAGGAAATACGAATTTATTATTACGTTTTAACTAGGTGTTAGGTCATAAAATAATCTATAAATTACGTATTAATCGCTTTATGCTAGATTACAAGACTTAAGGATCATCATTCTCGGTTAGTGAATGATGAAAGAAAATAGGGTGAGCAATTAGTAAAATAGCGATTGAATTTACTTAATTAAAAATATGAATTATCTTTAGTCAATTATCCGATTGTTCTTCAATTTCAGAAATATTAAAATAAGTTTCAGTAATTGAAGATTACTAGTGAATTGTTGATAATCAATGAAGAATCTTGGAAAATATGAACGAAATCATTTTCCTTCAATCATCATCTAACTACGACAATAATAATGTTTCTTCATTGACCTAATGCACAACTGAATCACTAGTATGTTTTTCATATTTCGTTACATTCTGTTAGTGTTACTCAAGGCAAAAATTAGTAATTCTTTTCCTTCTAATCTATGATCGGATGCAAAAATGAATCTTAATACATACTGCTTAGCGCCTTCAGTACGGATGATCGTGTGATAAAAATTCACTTATAAGCCTATCATCTTCATAGATAGATTCGAAAGAAGAAATTCGATGTGAACGCTTTTTAAATAGACTAAATATGAATTCATAGCGCACAGAAACAAATTCTTCATTCACAAAACAGAACAAGAAGCAATGAGAAATAGCTAAAACAAACCATGGTGCATGAAATTGAATTAAATAAGCGATGGACGGATTTTGTTTGATTTCGTCGATAATTTTCGAATCAACATCACGTACCCATTTAGCATGAATACTAATAGAACATTGTACAAGAAATATCACAAACCAATGTAATTCCATTGTGAATTTTCCACGAGAAAAAATCTACAGAAAAAAAAAAGATTTGTTTTTTTTTCTGTTTCTCTTAAATGGCAAAGAAACACAAGCGAGAAAATTTTATTACACAATTAGATACACAAAAAAAAAATAATAATATTTCTACGAAATTTTATTTTGTAAGTTTAGAATCAACTATACTTTTAAATTGTGTCATCAATGCTTTTTCTTTATTCGAACGTGCTTCATGATTGAATGTAGCCAATGCACGTTTTTCATCAGCACTGTAAATTTGATTTTCTTTTCTTAAACGTACAGCTTCCATACGTCGATGTCGACTACCCGACATAACAAAGCCAAGTTCTTCGAATTGTTGAATTTCTTCGGATTGTAGACCGATTTCACCACGACGTGGAATACGTTTTCCTTCAGCAACAAATCTTGCCATAGCTTCACCTTCACCAGGCAATAGTGCTTTACCAAAATCTAATGGTTTATCTGTTCCCAATGGATTTGTTGATGAATCAGCTTGCTGTTGTGATAGGTGTTCAGGTAATTTAGGACCAATAAACTCTTGCTCCTCAGTTTGTTGTCTTTGTGAAGTGTTACTTATTGATGTGGATGATTTATTAGCTTTAGTTTCAATCCATTTTGGTTCTGCATCATTGTCAGATGATGCTGAGGACGATGAATGCTTTCTTCGTTTCTTTTTCGACTTTTTCTTTTTATCTTTTTTCTTGTGAGATTTTTTCTTCTTTTCAGTTTTTTCTTCAATTTCTTGATCGACACGAACTGGTGACTTTGGCCATATGCCAAGTGTACCGCATTCAGCTATACGTATACGTTCCTCACGGCGTGCATCGAATTGACGTCGGTCGACATTGGAAGTTGTATACGAACGCAATGATGACGATGATGTTGGTGGAAAAGCAGTAGTATCCGAATCGTGTTTCTCTCGTTTTATTCCATTTGATGGTCCTTCTGGCAAATGAGAAAAGAATCGACTATGCTTTTGAAGTATTTGATCAGTATTGTCGCTCGATGGACGACGACGTTTGGGAGATAATGGTGTCAAAGAACGAGATGACGATGACGATGATGATGAAGATCGTGAACGTGAATGTTTACGATGATGATGATGATGATTAGATCGATCACGTGCCATCTAAAAAGCAATTGTCATAATTCAACTGTATAAATTCAAATGACTAAGTAACAAAAGCGAGTCAATTGTAAAGTATGCCAAAAAAATGTTGTATAAAAGACGGCAGATTTCTCTGAAGAATTCTGTCCTACTCAAAAATTTCTCAGTCATAAATCACGTGATTCTGTTTCAAGTGAAATAAAAGTATTTTTGATCTAACCAGTTATGAAGAATCTAGGAAATACATGCAAACTTTATAATGTATAATGACCACTCAACATTTGGATGAAATAAGCAACCTGTTGTACGGTACGAGTGCAATTTGAATACATACTTATTTGTGCCATGATTTATGTGCGCCATACATATCGATTCACTAAAATGCTATATTAAACAGTACGTGCGTCTCTCAAACGAATACAATATGAACTAAATGTACAACTCGTATAATAACACATTAGCTCATAATACTACGTGCATGTGTTTTGAAATAGTAAGAAGTTATTTTTTTTTCAAAGGTTGTCCTTCAATTTAACAGAATACATGGGAAAATGTCTGCTGTGAGATACATGAAAAAAAAAGAGAAAGAAGAAATTTCCTCATCTTTTTTTCATTGGTTAACAAATCAGAATGATAATTCAATAGATGACGCTGAATTTATATGAAAAGCATTTATAATATTTATAACTCACGCTTGGTATCGTTATAGTTTTTCATTGTAATTTTTTAACTGAAGGAACACGATGAATTATTTATAAGCCAACAGATCGTAAAATATTGGTCTTACTGTAAATGTGACGGTGTATTTTTCATTAGCAATTCTTCCTAGATGTATCGTCAAACGAAGACTAGAATGAAATTTCTAGAATGGTGCATATTAACAATTTAGAAAGAAAATCATTCAAATATAGGTCTATCTAAAAAACGATTTGAGTCGTTCAGTTTAATAATTTAATTTCGAAATATGTTTCTGGGAAGTATGTAGCCAAAGGTAGATGTTCGATGTTATCCGAATAGTAATACCGTTTCCCATTGTAAACTCAAGTTTAAGCTCGGCATGTCAAGGATCAAGGTGTGAGAAATGAAAACGTGCTAAGATTTTTCATTTCAATCAAGTTCTTATCATATGAACATTGTCTCAATCGACTATCTATTCAACATCGAAAGACGTTTTCTCATGAACTAGATCATGCATTCTTATTGGAAAAACTAAGAAAAATTGCAATCTAGCAACTGAGTGACTCCTTATTTGCAGATTTTACCATGATGAGTAGGTCTATGATAAAACTTGCATCTCTGATGTCAATCAAAGTAATAAGAGTCAGGCTCTTGACTCTTTAGGAGTACGAAGGAAAATTTCCTAAGAATACCAATGAGTAGAAATATTTTTATTGAATTTGATTATTTGCAATCCTACTATTAGAGCACAAATAATGTTCTGTAGTTAGAAGAAGCACTTTTTCAGATTTCTTATTCCTTGATTTTATTTGTAAAAGTAACTTATTGTAATCGACACGAACGGAACAACAATAATCATCAATAGAGAAATAACATAAATATATAGAAGAAAAAACAATGACAAAATATATTGATAAAGTAGGTAAATATGGCACTCAGAAAGAAAAAAAAAAGAAAATTCCCCATCACCACGTTTAAGATGAAAATGATTATTTATTTCAAGAGAGCTTCGGTGACCACGTCTGCATTGAGTGTCTTCAGATCTTGATATTTTTGTCCAGTTCCAACAAAAACAATTGGCTTATCAGTGGTATACGTCATTGATATAGCTGCGCCAACTTTGTCATCGATCGTATCGAATTTCGTTAAGACAATGCCATCAATAACACGTGGATTACTTTGTAGGCGTGCATTATCAATCAGTGCTTGATTAAATTTAGTTACCTGATCAACAGCTTCATTGCCAACCAATGCTTCGCCAACAAATAAAACCAAATCTGGATTATTCACATGAATTAACTAAAAATAAATTCAATTCAATAAAAAGACAGATAAACGAAGATCCTTAGTAGGCGAATGATGATTCTTTTGATCATGGAAAGACAGTAATATTAACTTCTAGAGATGAAGCATCATTCTATCGCTCTATCTACTACAATACATATATTCTTAACTTCTACTATCTACTACTAGTTGGCATGTCTATAGATAATCATAGGATTATAGTCATCTTGATAACATGCACTTTAAGCAGGGTCATCTGCTGATAAGTCAATAGGACACAGGGAAACTTGACAGAATAATTTATGTAGTCGAGAAGAAATTGTGGGGGTAAAAGCAAATGAACGTTCTTCGTCATCTCATATTCTGTAAACACAATGTTACTGTATGGTATGAGAATAGATCGTTGTCCTTGAGTTCAAAATGAAGACTACACTCCGTCGAAAGGTTTCTGTTTAGATTTACCATTATAACATACATTAGTAGAGGGAGCAAATCTTTTTCTACAAGTTTAAATGTTTTCAGCTGTCTGTATGTTAGAAATTTTATAGTTGCTTGTAAATAATTACTTTAGCCAATGCAATCATTAATGGTTCATCGTTTTGCATACGACCAGCTGTATCGATTAAAACAACATCAAATTTTTTATCCTTAGCTAAAAATAGAAGAAAAATCTAAAAATTCTGTTTCCAAAATAAGAGTTTGTTTGAATTTCTACCATAGTTTATTGCTTCGGCAGCTATGCCAGCAGCATCTTTCCCATATCCACGTTGATATAATTCGATCATTGGCATACTTTTTTCGTTGAAAATATTATTTAAATGATGTACATGTGTTAATAATTGTTCGATTGCACCAGCTCGAAACGTATCGCAACCGGCGATTAAAACACGTAAATTATTGCCACTGAGCCAGTAAGTAACCTGAAAGATTTTATTTTTTCGATAGAATAAAAGCATTTGTACAAGAATGTATATTATCAATTACTTTTGCCAAATTTGTCGATTTTCCAACACCATTGACGCCGCAAAATGTAATTACATAAGGACGACGTGCTTTTTGTGCATCAACGACATCTCGGAGAATGTCAATACGCCGTTTAGGTGTTAAAATCATAACCAACGTATCTCGCATAGCTTGACGAATATTTGATGTAAGACTTTCGAATGAACCCAAAGTTTTTCCAGCTAACTTAGTCGTAACAGAGTCGCAAATTTTCTCAGCTACATCTGATGCAACATTTTTTGCAATCAAATGTTCACGCATAGTTTCAATACCAGTATGTAAATCATCAGCTGTTAATGTTTTCGATGCAAAAACATTAACCTTCTTCAATTTCGACCAAAATCCATCGACTAAACCAGATGTTATACTCGGTGATCTGTAATGATAGACTTAGAGAGCTCAAGTTTCTAAAAGTAGAAGTCAAATGGACATACTTGATGCTCATAGCTTGTAAATCTCCTTGTTCAGGTCGATCAGCAATTGGAGTAGTGCTATTGATTGGTCGACCGTTAGCCTACAAAAATATAAGATATAGTAAAACCAAATACACATGGGATATAGTGATAGTTGATGTGTAAGTGTAAAAAAGAAAGAACGACGATCTTGTCTGACTCAAATAACGTTTTTCAGTTTCATGCGTAAAAGCTAATGCATGTCTGACAAATCTATTGAAAACTATAAGAAAAAAGATATAAATTCTAAAAATAAAGAAACATGAAAAAAAGTAAATGTTCATATCAACGAGTAGCACTATATTTTTCTAACTATTTTCATACTAACGTATTGAAAACGATAATGACTTTTAGAATATATTTGCTTCATCGAAATATTAAACATTCCTATTCAGTATTTTCAGAAATCATTCATTGATTTGAATTTCAATCTCCAACAACGACAGGCAAATGGTATATGAAAATCTAGTCTCTTGATACCATGATCCCGAAAATCATTAAAACAAGTTTCATTCCTATTGAAAAAGCAGTAAAAGTTGTCATGAAAAAAAAGAATTACGAAAGTTACATAACATGTGTAAAATGCAGGGGCCGTTTTTTATTTGAAAACTTGGAAGCAGCTATACTGTCAAAAGCTGACCAGTTTCAGCTCATAAATCGTGCCAGTTCTCACTAATGTTGACGTAAAAGAATCCAGTAAATAGATTCTATCCAAAATAATTTGAAAAACTTCACTTTTTCAACGATTTATGCTCTATATTTTAGTAGACTATACGAAACATTTTCTATTGTCTTTCAGAAGCATAATTCTAATAGGCATAAATGGTACTATAGTTGACTTGTTTTTGTTTTGGTAAAATGTTGACAGTGCTCAAAAGTTGATATTGACTAACGTTATTTCAGTATGCCCACATGAGCTGAAAATTTAGGTTTGTTGCTTTTGAAACTGATCTTTGAAACGCATGTACAAAATTGAAATATTGATCAGTGTCTCGTATACAGAAATGATCTTCGATTTTCTCATCGACGCTCTCTTAAGATAGATAAGGATTGTTTAGCTAAAATTTGATTACAGTCACAGAATAAATATTCACTGCTATTAGAAGTAATCTTAACGAATAAATGGTCTGTGTTGTAATCTACAATTATTGAATTTTTGATGTTGTATTTTGTTTTTCTTCGAGAAATTTTTCTACTAATGATACCAACCATTTTCGCTAAATCTGCTTTGCTTGAATAATCAAGTCCGTTGGTATCCATTTTACTTATATTGGATGCAGCTAGAACCTTTTTTGGTTTCCCTTTTTCTGCTTTAGGTGAATCTTTACTAAAAGAAAAGATTCAATTTAGCATATATTTTCCTACTATAAAAATAAGAATAAAATGTTTTTCCTACTTGACTGCACCCTTTGAAAATGGAGTTGGCTTTTTACCAGCCGACGGTTGTTTATCAACTACACTGATTGTCGGTGGTTCTACTTCTTCTAAAGGAATAGATGCTCTTTCTTCTTGTCTAACCGATGGTTCTTGTTTTGTTTCTTGAATATCTGTCTCTTGATTTTGATTTATATCTTCCATTTCTTGTTGCAATTGTTGTTCTTCTTCATTCGTTTTTTCTGGTTTTTGAACAGCAATTACAGGTTGTTTGTTTGATGGTGCCATTTGTTTTGTTTTTTTCTTTTTCTTTTCCTCTGCTGCTACATCATTTTTTTTAGTTACTATCTTAACCGCATTGAGCTTTTTATCAGACTCTTCGTAGGAACGAGGTAGACGTATAGTTTTTTTCATATCCTCTTCAGCTTTTTCAACGTCCGAAAGAACTTCATCATATATTACACGAAATGGAAATGATCGATTGAAGCCGCCTACTTAAAACAATAAAGATATCATAGTGTCAATTTTAAATCTTACCAATTGTTAAATCATCTTTGTATTGATCACGAAACCGTTTTTGTATTTCATTTAAAAACTTATCGGCATATGATATATTTAACGCTTTTTGATAGCCCAACTACAAGAAAAAAGTAATTTGTTTTCAAATAAGATAAGTACTGTACTACGAAGTTTGAGGAATCTCGAGTTTATTAATTTAATTAAAATACTTATCGACCTTGTACTTAGGAAACGGAAAGTTCATGTAAAATTTAAAATGTTCAAAGTGTCAATTTCATACTGAAGAACTTTTTCAAAATCTACTTTATTATAAGAATATTAACATGTTCATATTGTATCGATTATCCACCTCAATAAAGAAAGTTCTTATACGAAAGAATTTTGCCATGAATTAGAATTAAGAATTTTGAAGACTATAGCATATTGATTATGTTAAGAAAGTGTTATTTTATTTGGACTAGATATGCAACATTTAATTAATAGAACTTTCGTGGTAGAAGACAGTAAGTTTTGAATGAATGATATAACCATATGTGTTTCTTTTCATAGGAGTGTAATCTAAAATAAATTATGTACCTAGCTTTTACAGATGTTCGTATTCGAAAATAGCCACTCTTAAAGTAAATGTTATTAATAAATAGATTTCGTTTTAACACGAGCTGATTTGTACATGATTGACATTCATCTAACGAAAACTTAAAAAAGCTAAAGAACTACAAGAATACTGAATGACTAGAATATGATTACAAGAGGAATACATAGAATAAATCGTATATGTTTTCAATTTTGGTACAAAACCACGAAAATGCTATATGATAGTTGTAATGTGACTTCTGATTGATTGGGAAAGCTTTACACTTCTAAACTTATTCATCATTTACTATTATTGATGTAAGTGTCTATGTGAATTCAATACTTCCGAAAATTTCGGAGAACTTTCTATATGTTACAATTGAATATGATTTAATAAAAATTGTTGGTGAATATCTGAAACATTCCTTATTTACTTACAATAAAAACAAGTTCGAATTCATTGTCCAATTTGTAATGAATATGATGAGGACTCAACGGTGCAACCCATTTTTGTGCACTACCTTGACCCTAAAGAATAAGGAGAGAAATATCATTCGAACATAAAGTATAAACGCGAAAAATATGTTGATGTACTTGTAAAACAGCTTTATCAATAGCATTGTTAACAACTTTAATAAATTGAGTAGCTGATGATGGTACACACCAGAGGACAAGTCCACCTTTGGTCAAAATGTAAAAAAAATCCAACATGATGAAAAGATACGTAGCTCGGCAACGATCAAATAAGATCTACAAAAAACGAATAAATGCGTAGAATAATACCGATTTTAATTTTTATGAAAGTTATCCATATATATATATATATATATATCAGTCCTAGCTTTCTTTTTATCAAACAGGAATATCGAATAAAACTGAATTTTAAAATAAAAGAAAAAAGGAAGCATGAAATATTGAGTAAATTGCGTAAGTCACATTGTATTGCGAGTTGAATGACATAATGGTAATACTAAAAGAGCTTGTTGAACCATTTCGTTCAAACCAAGTACAGGATCAGCAGGTATTGGAATATAGAAATAATCAAAATAATCTATATAATGTTGTCCTATTGATAAACCATCGAATAGAACTGTTGATAAGGCATTATTATATTTGAAAAAATAAAATTGTGAATATATATCATAGAACCAGCCGGTATGAATGGAAACACGTTCCAGGTGTGTTGAAGCATTATTTAATTCATAAAGTGTTAAACTAACTTGTGTAAAATTAAAATCAAAAAGTAATAAATTAATTGACGAATAATAATAAGTTGATAATGGAATCAGACGAGATTTAATATGTTCTAAATGCGAACGATTGAAAGCGTGAAGACATAAATCGAGAAATGGTGGCTGATCAATAGTAAATGGTGCAGAATGTTTAGGCAAAAAGAATTGAAATTGTGAATGATTACTATGTAACAATGAATAATAAGCATTAAAGCGTGCATACAGATAGAGTGAACGTTGACAGATCATATAACGATTATCTTCAAGTAGATGTAATAATTGATGAAGTTGACTATAATTATATGTTTTCTTACGATGAATATCATCTTGTAAAATATGATTTTCTCGTATGAAATTATGTTTTAAACGAGTATTTTGAGATTCATGTTCATTATTGTAAATATGAACAAATTTTATATTAATACATTGCCGATTATTGGAGAGCAGTGGATCACTAAAATAATGTCTTTGAGTGGTTGTTGAAAAAAGATAAACAAATAACAATGAAATAAAATAGAGAAAAAATGTTATTGCATAACTTTGAACAAGTATCTGAGTAACATGTCTTGAGAATTCAATCAGTGGTCGTCGACGAAAATAACACAAGGATATATTACCAATAAAATAGAATGCATTTTGTAATGGTAATTCAATGAGTTCATATAGAAATTCTAATGTATGATCAATACAAATTATTAGATCATGTATTAATTGTGATATTGACGTTTGAAACCATGATTTTTTATACTGATTATTCATAATAAAACATGATCTAAAAAAAGGTACAAAAACAAAAAAAGTCTTTTGGGATGTAAAATGAAAGAATTAAAAAAGCATCGTTCATTTATTCCATTGAGAATGTATATCTGTTTTAAGTCTTTCAACAGCATCTATTGAAATGATCAGAGCTGGATGAACAGATTTCAATTTTTCATGTTTCATTAATGATAAACTAGCTAAACTTAAATATGAATGTAATGGATCAGGCGTTGAATCAGGCCATTTACTAAATCCACCCGTTATTTTCGACTCAGTTGCATGTAAAAATATTTCATTTTGATCGCAATCTATTAACGTATGTTTATCAAGTAATTTTAACGTTGCACAAATCCACCATGAATAACAAGAATCATCAGGTTTATTCGGTCGACCATTAAAACCTTCAGTTTGCCGTTGTAAACACCAACGAATAAGATCATCTTGATGATCTAAATGGTTTAAACGTTCCATCAATGATAATGCAGCTATAGCACAAAATGTCGAGCCACCATGTGCTTCGGCACCAGGTACTTGTCCAAAGGCATACTCATAAGTTCGACATTGAAGAATAAAATTTGCACATAGATCTTTGTTTATACCTGACCAGTCATCTAAGATAAATGCTACGACACATGCGCAATAAACAAAGCGTAAATCATTTTCTGTAGACAAACGTGTTGCTAGAAAAGCACCATTCGGTAATTGAAGATGAACAAGTGATGATGCTATTTTATGACGTTGAACATTTTCAAAATTATCACCTAACAATAAAAGTGATAGGAGAGCTGTCATTGTCATTGTTATATGGGTACAATCATAGGGATTTGGATATATACGTGACGAAACAGCACAAGATGAACCACGAAACCCACATACACCAGAATCAGTTATTAATTGTAAACGATATATCCATGATATTAATTCACTTGATTCATATGGTAATGATGCAGATAATGAATGTAGTAAATCAAGTCCAGCTAAACTATAGAATGCGACTGTAACACGACTATTGTCTAGTGAACTTGTCTGAGATGGTAATACAGTTAAGCATCGTGAGAAATATTTACTATGTAAAGCAAACTTAAAATCATCATTTAAGATAGGTATTCTTTTGTTGTTATCATTGGTCGGTCCCATCAGATTTTGAAAAACATGCATCTATCGACAATATTGAAATAAGAAGAAAATAAATATCTAACAAGACAAGAAGACGAAACGATAAAAGAAAAACATAGGTACGCATTTTGTATTGGTTCTTCTCTTGAGCTGATGAATATGTCATTGATTCGTTCGTTTATATATGAGTAGTTGATGACTGTCTATTCAATAGATGACGCTAAATTTTGATTCATCCTCTGTATGCTTCGTCATGGAAATTTTTTCGTTGCAAGAGAATTATCAGAAATATAATTTTGACTGTATTATGATTTCCGTAGAAAATGTAAACGTGGATATTCCAACTCTGTCAGTATCGCACTTGCTTCCTTGAATGAGTAACAATGGAGAAGCGTCGTACATTCTCAACAATTCTAGAAACTTACGTAACACAAAGAACAGTAAAAAACGATTCACAGTTACGAAAACTTAAAATATTGTGATCAAGTCGACAAAAACCAGAAAAAAGGATATCAAAGATCCGGAAAATGTCCATTTTACTTAAAGTTCGCTAGCAAACACAAGCACTTCAATAATCTGCCAACACATGAAATTTATCCCATACTGCGATAACATACTTCATTTTTCTATCTTTCAGCAAGTTTTCTTTTTACTTAAAGCACTTGCCTCCCCAGAATCATTCTGGTACTCGAATCTGTTAGGAATCCAATTAAAATCCAATCGGATAGTGAACGTTTTTTTTATTAAACCAACAATATCCTATTGGAATTCATGAGTGGGGATGTCTTTAGTATCCAAGTGTTTGGTGTTATCTGATCCTACTCCCAGGTCAAAGAAAACGACCGTAAACGGTATAATTCGGTGAAAAACGTCACTATCACAGGCCGTAATCCGTCAGCCCGTTTTATGATCGGCCGTTTAGTGCAGTAAACGATCATCGTTTTTACAAGAAACGGCCACCGTTTTTCGAGGTATGTTAGTCGTAAAGCGGTACTCCAAAAGTAATGCGAGAAGCAATATTGTATAATATTGCACGATATTGTATGGAGGTCGTTTTTTTCGGAATACCATTTTACGGCTAACATACGGCGAAAAACGATGACCGCTTCTTGTCAAAACGATGATCATTTACGGCACTAAACGGCCGATCATAAAACGGGCTGACGGATTACGGCCCGTCGTAGCACCGTTTTTCTCCGTTTAAGATGCCATTACGAACATCCGGAGTGATCGACCTGGGCTGTGACGATTTGACCCACCCGTAGAAACCCAGGTGGATGAATCCGATATCGGATTCCGCGGAAACGGAAATACAGATGGATCCAACAGGAAGAAATCCATTTTATTAATTAGGCATCAATTAGTACCTGGGGACATTCCTAGAAGTGGGTCAAAACCCTACGGTAGAATTCGATAGAAACCCAACACTTAGGTTCCAAGAGTCATTCCGTTTCCCAGAACCCGATTCTGTTGCGTCGGTTTGATAGAGATCCTATCGGATTTCGATAAGAATTCGATCAGATCCGATTATCGGAATGAATCTACTGGAAATTTCACCAAGTACTAATTAGCAGCTAATTAAGAAAATAGGATTCATCCGTCAGATCTGACATCGAATTGATTCACCTGGGTAGCATACATGGATTTTTCTGCATCCTTCCGTCACCTTCCTGGGATAAAAATAATTCTTGTGTCGTGTAATCGCGCCACTTTTATCGCAGTTTATGGGGCGGGGGGTGGAGTGGGGATTAATCGTGAGAGATTTTACCTATACAATCTTTTAAACCGAGGTGATTTTGACTGATATTTGCCCCAATTTTTAACTGAATCATGTATTGAATGCTAAACAAAGGACACTTCATCTCCAGACAGAGTATTTCAATTTTTACTTGGCAGCTATATACTAAAACAAGTCAAAGAAAATACCATTGATCATCTCTCGAAATTGTACTTAGGATAGATCGATTTAATTCGACATCTTCATCTGCCTTCTTCACTTCAATTCATGAAGATCTTATTTGTATACAAGCAGTACATCTAATTCACTTCCGGGCGTATTTGCTTACATTTTTTTCTATTGTCTGGTATACGTAACAATTCAATGTAACCTCTACTTTTTAATGTGTTACTATAGTGACTTAGATCTCGCGTCCTTACTGGGTTGAAGTAAATTCGTGTGTTTATTATATGGATCTTCCGTGTCCAATTCAAATACACTGAAAAAATAAGGTGTCATACGAAACCTCTGAGGTTTCGCCAAGTTCTACTGTACTATATAAGTGCTCGTAGAATCCTACGAAACTTGTAAGAAGTTCAGCAGTATCCAAGGTTTTGTAAAAATCTTTATAGAGTTTACAAATATAAAAATGTTTCGTCCTGAACCCTTTGAAATTTGCGTTACCCCTGAGGTTCGGACAAAAATCCTTTTGAGTTTCGTATACAAAACTTTTGTAAATATGTTTAGTATAGAATCAACGTTACCATTACCAAGTCGTTATGTTTCCAAGTAGCTGGTAACTTGTCCTTTACCAGTTATGTGATTACTGCCAAGGGCCGCTACCAGTTAATGGGTAACGGAGTAACGGGTTGAACCATTCCTCTAATATACATCAAAAACCGTTTTAAGAAAAATAATGAGATTCTATAAAGTTCGACCAAAGTATATCAGGCGGGGGGAATCCATTTGTGAAGTCCCTATTTTCACGATTTTCAGTTCATATTTTTCGAGAAAAACATTTTTTCCACAAAAATTTAAAATGTTTCATTGAATTTATACTTTTCCCACGAAACCTGTTTCTGCATTCAGAGATAGAGTTTAAAAAAAGAAGAGTACAAGTGAAAATAATACGAATTCCTGTATCAGATTCAGATTACCTGAACCCAACTTGCCTTATTTGAACTTTTAAGAATCTCGTGTTTTTTTCTCGAAAAACTACTTTGCTGGTAGTTGGAGGAGTCGTTGAATCCGTCACTCCGATACCGTTACCTGGTGACAGGGAACGGAAACTTTACCCGTTAATTGATGAAATATTTGATTTCTAGTTAGATCAGTTGTCAGATGAAGAAATAAGAATGGTGAGTTTGATTTTAGAAGTTACAATAGGATGAAATTTTTATTTGTATTGATGTCAAACATTCCATGCCGATCGTTTTCCCGACCGGAACCTGAAGGAACTAGCAGAAAAAATGCCTGAAAGTTGCCGTATTCTGTAAAACTACACATGGCATCGTTGAAACATGGAAGTAGTCTCCTGGCAACAAACTTTCTTGGTTTGTTCTAATGAGTTCCGATTAAGTTGGTACGTCATTCCACAAGAAGCAACACAAATAATGGGAAAAAACTTGGGAAAGTTTGTGGTCGACATATTGCTTCCATGTTCCAACGATATCATGTGTTTCGCTATAGAATACAGTGATTAATTCTTACGTTTCTGCAGGTTTTCAAAGGATTAGATTCTTTTTTAGAAAGTGTGAGGTTTCAGCAATCCATGATGGTGAAAAAATACTTCCGGAATGGACTATAGCATTCGGCGAAACTTACATTCAATGTTGAATTGTGAACGGTAAAGAACTCTTGGTACGAAAAGCTCGCTATCAGCTATTAAAAACGAAGACGTTTTACGGAATCTAATTTCTACGGAATCTCAAAGGGTTTCGATTTCGTTGGAAAACTCGGAACCCTTTAGGGTTTCGTGTGGCACATTTTTTTCTTTCAGTGTAGTTTTCAGGTTGTGATGGCTAGGTGAAGCTTGGTGTTTTTTATGTTGGCAGAAACCTTCATGTAAATCCTTCCTTCCTCTTGACTCACATCCACATGTAAGTCAATTATGACTTTGTATACCATTTCTGTAGAATCACGAGTCTTGCGTACACTGAAAAAAAATAAGGTGTCACACTAAACCTCTGAGTTTTCGTCAAGTTCTACTGTAATATATAAGTGTCCGTAGGATCATATGAAACCTGTAAGAGGTTTAGCGATATCCAAGGTTTTGTAAAATTCTTTATAGAGTTTTCAAATATAAAAAATGTTTCGTCCTGAACCCTTTGAAATTTGCGTTACCGCTGAAGTTTGGTAAAATACCCTTTTGAGTTTCGTATACAAAACGTTTTGTAAATATTTTTCGCGTAGAATCATGGTTACAAAGTTACCCTAATTTCCAAGTCGTTATGTTTCCAAGTAGCTGGTAACTTGTCCTTTACCAGTTACGTGCTTACGGTAAAGAGCCGCTACTAGTTAATGGGTAACGGAGTAACGGGTTGAACCATTCCTCTAATATACATCAAAAACATTTTTAAGAAAAATTACGAAATTCTATCAAGTTCGACCAAAGTATACCAGGCTGGGGCAATCCATTTGTGAAATCCCTATTTTCACGATTTTCAGTTCATATTTTTCGAGAAAAACGTTTATATCTACAAAAATTTTAAGTGTTTCATTGAAATTAGACTTTTTCCCACGAAACCTGTTTCTGCATTAGGAGACAGATATTTAAAAAAGAAGAGTAAAAGTGAAAATAATAACAATTCCTGTATCAGATTCACATTCCCTGAGTCCGACTTGATTTACTCAAACTTGTTAGAGTTTCGTTTTTATTCGTGAAAATCTACTTTGCTGATAATTGGAGGAGTCTTTGATTCCGTTGCTCCGATACCGTTACCGGATAGCTGGTAAC
>OENT01001305.1:0-48706 GCA_900239685.1 Rotaria macrura | reverse complement strand
AAACGACGTGCCTTTATAATTTGATGCAAGTGTTCCAATAATTTCGTGACCCACTGTATATGTTAATGAATCTACAAATTATTGAGCTTGTTGTGTCGTCTGCACTTGGAAAAAATATCTTCTAGCTGTTCTTTTGAGATCGTCTTAACTTTTGATTTATTATTTAATAAATCTTTTAGCATTGCAAACAACAATAACATTCACCTCAATTGAGTAGAAAGAGTAGATGAGAGCCGATGTTCAAAATATTAATCTGTGCATTTGAATCTTTGTTTTTAATATATAGCGACAACTACAACAGTTACATCAGCAACTACTGGAACTACAAGTAGTTAGTAATTATTGTAATTCAAAACACTCTACATTGATTGAGAATCTGTTTCAAACGAAAAATATTTGTATAAGTTGAAAGTTAATTTATCATGAATATAAAACCAAGAGTCACTTCAAATTTCAGTGTTGATGCTAATTGTGTTTTTTCTCTTTCATTTTCCATTAAGCAACGTCAACCATTACAACAAGCACTACAAGTAAGTAAAATTGCACGATTTTGTCAAAGTAACGATTTTTTCTTATAAAATTTTTCATTTATCAAGAAAACTTAGAAGTTTTATTATCATTTGTCATGAATTTTTGTTTTTTATTTAGGAACAACATCAACAACAACAACAAGCAGTTCTTCATCATATAAATTCGATATAATATGCATCTTATTTTCATTGATATTTGTTTTTCTTCTTTTTACACTAGCGTCGACATCGACTACAAGTGAGCTCTTTTTTTTCGTTCATTTTTTTGCTATTACCCATTAAAATTCGAAGCAACGACGCCATCACCTCCTTGTTCACCATCTTCTGCCGGTTCTGCAACTACTCTTTTCTCGACAACATCTGGAAATTACCCGTCATACACGTGTTTTGCTTATAACTGGACATCGCCTACAACTGGTCTAGTTACTCTTGCCTTTCAATTTCGTAATGATCCAGATTTCTGGTATCTTGATGATGTCTCTGTGTATGATGGAGGTGTTCAGATGTTGAGTAACGGAGGTTTTGAAACTGGTTCTCTGTCACCTTGGGTGGTTACAAACCCTAGTTCACCTTCTAATACTTTTTCAGGTCAAGTAGTTAGCGATTCGTCAGCTCACTCTGGAAGTTATTATTTCCTCGATGGAAGTATTGGATATGTTGATCAACTTAGTCAACAGTTTACTGCGACTGCTGGAGATATCTATGTAGTAAGCTTCTGGTTAATGTCCGGGTCAACTGGATCTGGAATCTCTGCCATGGTTTCTTTGTCGTAAATCAATTCGAATAATTATAGACTCTTTGAGCTTCACCCAGTATTAATGATCTTCTTCAAAACTGAACCGCAAGCAAAACTAACATAGCTATTACATGTTATTCCCTGTTTTTTACCTATGATATTCAGTAAAATGTAAAATCCTCTCTCTAAGAAAATATTCTTTATTAATAGTACTGTTGGAAACAGTGACTTCGTTTTCGATTTCTTAATTCAAACTTGCGTAGAAAATCGAAATTGTTAAACAATATCCTTGTAAACATTCATTGATCCGCAATCAGTACTCGATGTCAGTTTTCAATATTGATGATCAAGTTGTGAGTGCAGAAATTAGTGTGCGATTCAGAGGCCATGGTTGATGCTATTCATAAGATCTTCAATCTTTCATTCAACGATATTGTCAAAGCCAACATTGATATGAGTTATTTTTGTATGATGTTAAATAAGCAAGGAAAACTAGAATATATATTCCTTTTGGTAAATCAGCATTGAAAAAAGACGAATTATAAAAATGCAATCATGTTTTACATGTTTGTGATACAGAGATGCATTCTGCATTTATTTAAAATAAATCTTTGCTAAATTTCATGTTGACGTTTTTCATTGAAAATGTTAATTCATACACCGATATTTAGGGAAAAGGACTTGCTAAACGATACATTTGCTATTCTACTTCGATTTCTTGAATAAAATGTCAATAAAATCTTACATATTAATATCTATATGGAAGTCACTTTAATCTATTTTGGAGTAAAGTTGTCATGTTCATGTTTTCAGTATATTGACAATTAAAGACAAGAGAATTGGTATCTTCATCAGTATGTAGAATCAATCCTGTTCTATCTGGATTCGAATTCAATTAAGATTTCCAGCTAATTTTCTTCTGGAATGTCGTTTTAATTAGAACTCTCAAATAAACGCTTTATGAACGATCGATATTTTTTCCTAGAGTTAACTGATTTCGTACAAGTTATATTATACAGAAAATCAAGTTACAACAATGACTTGATTTTCTAATTCAGCAACTTTATGGCCATGTTTTTAAATAATTTTTGATTCTTTTGAGTAAGTACGTTTCATTTATATGGAATATGTTCGACGAAAAAAAGGTGAAACAAAAAAAAACTTATATATATTAATAATGCCAATACTCTTTTTCAGATAAACGATTGATCTTCAAATTTGTGAGATCATTAAACATGTCCTCTCGATGATTGATCTGCGTTTGTCACTAACATATTATTTCCCACTCAAAGTTTCTTACTCGTTCCTCGCTCTTAATCATAGTTCTACACACTCTTCTCTTCAGTTTCAGAAACGCAAGTGAACCAGTTTTTTTCATGGCTTATTCCTAATTCGAGTAACCATGAGTGTCAATAGGTAACAGCTAAAATATTATCAGAACAATCGGACTTATTCATATACGAATGAAGCCTTGTTATTTACATCACATAGAATACATGTATATATTGATTAGTGTTGATATTACTCTAAGATTTTGCAGAGAAACTCCGAAATTTGTACTATTTTGTGAAATTTCTTTATTTCTAGATCTATATATGTATAGATATTTATTTTATCCTTCCTTTCTTACTCGGCCATTCTTAAATGAGTGGAAAATAAATTTCATAGTTCGCGGAAGAACTCATTGCACTTGCAACGAAACTTCATAATACTTCTTTTGAGGAGACAATGATCAAATATCCTCTTGGAGTTACTTGCTTCATGTGAGTATTTCACAAAGTGAATGAAACTCCATACAGTCTGAGATTTTCTTAGACGATCAATTCATTTACACCGAGTTATGGCTTTCACAAGTTAGCTAACTTTGTAGAACCCTCGATTGGAATGAAACTTTTTGGACAAAAATTTTGACTCAAGTTGTTTAACTGATTGATTAACGAATAAAATCTGAAGTCATCCTAAAATTTTGCCCATAATTGAGTGATGCTCATTGAGAAATACTAATTCCTATGAAAAGTACGTTCTTCACTATTCGCAGGTATGTTTCGAAAGTATTCTCTGAAACTGATGAGTCTGGTAATCTCAAAATCTGTTATGAACAGTAGATGGGTATTCAAATTCTTCATATTTTCAGTGCAAGAGAACCTGCTCGTTTAGAAATCAAAGAATTCGACTAATTTCATATCTGTAGAGAAGCGTAAAAAATATTGTACTGGAAAAGGTTTCTTTTACATGGTATCGTTTCTTGTCTTGGTTTTTCTTCCACATTTCGGTGCATGCTTTTATTCTACATTTTACTTGATAAAAGAAAAAGAGGTATAGATGGAAGTAACTAGCTACGATAAATTAAGATAGATCAAGATCTAAAACTATGATGTGATCAGATGGGACATATTAAAATTTTAACAACAAATTTGCGATTGGTATTATCAGTGAGAATAGGCCGTTAAGAAAACGACTCTATTCAAGTAAGCTAGTAGGAAAATACAAATATAAAAATGTCGATGCATCTTTGAACTTGACCGCATTCAATCTGCATATTTTGACTCAATTTGCAACGATTATTGTTTACAACTTTTCAATTTTGTACCTATGCATGATCGGAATTAGCTTATTTTTGTTTGCTACATATTGAGTGTTTTTAAATGATTATTTCTGTTTATTAAATGTTGTCAGTAGGCACTTGACTAATGGGATTTGTCCCTAGTTAGTAAAAATAATGATTCACTATTCAAAATTTAGCTACACGGCGAATTATGGCTACAGCTGTCTTTTTTCAAACTCAATCCTTATCTGTTTTTAAACATGTTACAACTAGAAAAATTTTGTTGAAAATAAACTTTATGCTGAAAGGCATTCAATAGAAACTGTGTTACTCCTGATATCCTTTTCAATAAAACGAGAGAAAAACTGAATTAAGATTATGCTACGAAAACTTTCGGATTTAAAAGACTTCATAGATGATCACCTGGCCCCATACAATAGTTTCTTTTTATGTATGAGATTACTAATTTCACATCAAAGAACGATGACAACAAGTTACATTCATATTTACGGCGAATTTCCAAGAATAAAACGATTAATATAGCAGTCGACTTTCTGGAACGCAGAATATGTAAATATTTGTGGGCGTTGGTGTGATTCTTCAATTCAGAGTTGTGATATAATTACCATACAATCAAAACTACTTTTACATCGATTTTGCATCCTACTGATTCTAAATATATTTACCAATAACAAATGAATCTTGTGTTACGTTACTGTCTTTACCAGCGATAGAGAAAAGCTTCGCAAAACGCTAGAAAACATAAGTAACAATATAGCACATGAAATAAGGCAATCAACATCAATTTGTGGAAAGAGTCAAAAGAAAAATTGAAATTATCGAAACTAATTTATTCTTCTGTACATTATCGGCTGTACCGTGAGTATATAATTGTTACATCGTATGTATGAAAATATAATGTATTTAAAAATAATAATAAACGATGAATATGATATCCGTTCGGCAAATAAATTTTATTGTCTCTTTTCATTTAAAAATTCCTTCTTCAATTGAGAACAATCACGTAAAGAACGCGATTTGTTACTTATCCACCTCTCTACCAATTTTTAGCATGCCCCAATGCTTAGAGACTCTTCTAAGATCTACGGCAAAAAATCGGTTATTATAGAGTTGTCTATCTAGTAGACAAGGTTTACGTGATGTTCCTTTAGTGCCATCAATTTTTGCCCGTAGAAATCAACTACAGCTGCGGCACCTATTTTTCGTTTCTTTCTTCTTTCAAGTCGATCTCAAATCGAAGACATTTGAATCTCATGAAATTCTCTGTCGACACTGCCGCTTTATAAAAACGAACTATAATAAAAAAAATTCACCTATCTACCGTGACGCTATCCAAAAATATTCAAGTTAAAATATTAGAAAATAAAGCCACACTTGATAAAACGAAATTCTCTATGGATCTTCATTCTTTGGATATTAAGAGAGTTCTATTCTTTTTGTTCGATCATGCTAACATTAAAGGTATAATACATTTCTGTTTTGAACACGTGGCCTATTAGAGATTTAGAACTATGTAAAGAGTAGAAATTCAAATCGATCCCGCAATCGTTGGCTACTACGCGCACAAACCGTAATAGACGTTCTAATTGCTTACAAAATCAGTTAAACAGTGACTTTGAAATGAATAGCAAAGAAAAACAATAAATTTTTACCTAGGTCATTCTCTGAATGATTTCTCATTAATTGAACGACCATGCGAGTCAATATCTTAGATTATGTTTAACAGAACGTCTACTTGAAACACAAGCAGAAAGTATTTATTTTTTCTTGTTCGAAATTGTCAAACGTTGACACTGTCGGAGTTCGCTCAAACGTTGAAAAAAGATAGTTGCGGAAGTAGAAAAAAAAATAGTTAGATTGTTTTTCAGTGAATTCTGAAGCAATTCTTTAAACAAATTTTTTGAGAAGTCTTCACTTTGTATGGATAGAAAATTAAAGAATAGTTTAGTGGCTTGAAAAACTTCAATCATAAAATCCCTTTCAAAATTACAATTAGGATGCTGAATTAGAAGGCCAGGTTTTCTGATGTTCATCATACTACCATGTGCTTTTAAGCAAACGTATTTCTTCTGCCACTTTATTCAAAAAACAGATTGTCCGTAGACAACTTTATAGAATTGTTTGAGCAGAGCAAAAAATCAAAGAAGACGAACGTGATTTATTTACTTATAATCTCATCAAAATTATTTAGGATTCAGAACAGTCATTAATTTCAATGGATCAATGTAATGAATGAATTGAAATGGGTTTTTCTGATTCTGTTGAAGAATGTATACGAAAACAATCAAATTTAGAATATTCGTTTATATTATTCTCGTTTTTTTATTTGTTCTTATTGAAAAAAATTTCTTTGCAACGGAATGAATTTTATTTTATTTTTGAAATCCATGAAATATTCCTGAGTCGTAGATACTTGTTTGTATCGTTTTTTCTCATGTCTTAAAACTATCTATCCATTGGTGCAATCTATCGATTTCCGTGCTCAAAAGAACTTCCACGTATTTGAATTTTTTAACTGATGACTGCTGCCAGAAAGAAAGAGTGATATTCCTTACCATTTGATCTTAAGACAGAAGTTAAATGTTAGTTTGCGAGATCCTTTTCCTCTATCGATATCAACAGTCAGTAAGGTCATTTATTTCTCTGTGACTGAGAAACTCTTCGATGCATATCTGCAAATCAATTCTTTGTCATAAGCCTATTTACAACACGTGATGAAAATAATTATTATTGATACTCAGGAGTTTGTTTTCAATTAAAGCAAACATTGAAAACACGTTCACAATATTCTTAGTGGCTTCATCGTATTGTTTTTATATATCTTTAAATTTTTGATTTCCTCGGTGCTGTAGAATTCAAAAATACTTGAAAGCCTGTATGGATCATCCGTCAACAATAATATAAATTCATTATTTAGGGAGCATGTAGTGATGGAATCCGTCTAATTTATAATTAAATTGTCCTTAAAGTATTAAAGTAAAACGAATATTTCATATATTTTTGTTTTTCTCAGGTTGTTAATACACAGCTGTACTCTACTCGTTCGGTTACGCATCAAGGTAGAACAGTCAAAAAGACGAATGCTCAATGATTTTTACCGAATATGAAGTAGAAACTACTTGACTTAAAAAGGTTTCCTCACTGAGCAGGATTTCTTTTCTGATAAACAATTAATAAGAAAATAATACAAATGAAAATGTATATAAGAAAGTTATAAATCATTGTAACTCTCACTATTTCTTTCTCACATCTAGAAGAAAACATACACGACATGCAAAATCAAAGTACGAAAAGTAAAGTAAGAGTTGTTCAAACAAAACGAAAGCAGTATCATTCGGGAATTCGCCAAAAACTTCGACGAGAGGTAAATTTGTTTAAATGACATAAATCTTTACTAATTCACATTCATATCTGTAGATAGCTGTGAAAGTGGCACCAATTCGTCGAAAGTCCTCGGTTGGTTTGAGAATGATTCGTTCATTACAATTATACAAAGCTAAAACTAATCAAGAAAAACAGGTCAATAAAGTCTTCTCAACGGGAATTGACTCTCATTTGAAAATTTGAAAAAGAGAACTTTCACTCACACTATGGAAACTATTAGAAACAGCGACAGTCGATTATTTCCAATTCATTTGAAAATCTCTCCCTATTCTTGATTCAGATATCACCTCATCATGAGAACATCGAAGATATCAGAAGCATTTCCACTCATTTCGATGACTCACGAACAAGAATGGAATCTCTTCATTCAAATCATCGATCTTTCCTCGAAATGCACGAAGTATCATCGGCACATGAAGCAACCATTACTCATTCAACAATCATTCCATCCATCTTAGATAAACGTCGTTCTATTTCAAGAGTAAGCGATTTTGTTTGACATTTTTTTCGTGTCTCATCTATTCATTCCTTTTATCTATAGACAACATCAAGTAACACATTGTTTGATTTGCAGAAAAGCTATGATACCTCAAGTTTTGTATCGAGAGCTAAATCAGTTGGAAGATATCAAAAACAAAACCCGAATCGACAACCTCTGTGGTATTCAAGTATCACTATGGGAAACAAAGTCAGAAAGCCAGCTGATAATATTGAAAATAACGAAACTAAGAAAAAAAAGCGACGTCGTCGTATTTGTACTATCTGTCCATTTTGTTCTACTTGTTGTTGTGTTTCAACAATACTTGGAGCTCTTTTACTTCTGTTTGGCATTACTGCACTTCTCGTTTACATTTTCACAAGCAAAAACATAACAACCACATCAACCACATCAACCACGTCAACAACATCGACATCAACTACAACTACAAGTTAGTGATTTTCGATTCGTAAAAGATCGACATTATCTACAGTTGAGAGTTCAACTTAACACGAAAAAGATTGAACATGTCCTTGTGAGAACAAACAGTAGCCATTCACTTCTTAGTAACTAAAATCCAAAAGACAGTGAGCTAGATCTTTCGAGAAATTTGCTCCTTCGATTCATTCAAACAAAATTTCTCGTGAGAAAAGAGCAGTGAACTACTTTTATTTTTTTGGATCTTCTAGGTGCGACTACAACCACAACTACGACAACAACAAGCAGTAAGTTTCTTTTCTATCAAAGAGATTTTTCTAGCTAACATATCTAAATTTTTAAATAATCAAACAGCAACAACAACAACATCCACCACATCAACAAGTAAACTATAAGTCGAATCTTACGGTTGATTATTTAAGTTTCATCATAGGTTCAACGTCGACAACTACTTCATCAACTTCGAGTAACTATTTTTCGCTATGATTTCTTAACAATGAACATATTGTGATGATTTTAGCAACAACTAGTGAAACTACTACAAGTAAGTAAATAAGAAAATAGATTTCTATACATTCTTGTTTGTGTTTTTGTCAACATAGCAACAACATCAACGAGTAGTACATCGTCAAGTAAGTTTATTAGATTTTTTACTATCAATTATTGTTCTTGTTTTTCATTATGGATAGCATCTACCTCAACAACGTGTAAGTATTCTTCTGTCATCACAATAGATTCAGTGTAATATTTCTTTTCTATGTTTCAAGCACAAACAACAACGACAGCATCGAGTAAGTTAAACGTGATATCGGTTTTGTTGAGTTTTTTTTCTGTGAGTTGCGTAATGTTCTTCAAAGTCTTTCGAAGAAATTAAGATAAAAGTATTTCTTACTGAAATTCTGTGTTTTTAATTTATTCTAGCTTCCACAAGTACGAGTACAACAAGTAAGTAATTATTTTTCTCATGATTTTATGCAAATCGGTTCATCGAAATTCGTAGCAACGACCCCAAAGCCCCCTTGTACACCATCTTCTGCCGGTTCTGCAAGTACTCTTTTCTCGACAACATCTGGAAATTACCCGTCATACACGTGTTTTGCTTATACGTGGACAGCACCTACAACAGGTCTAGTTACTCTTTCTTTCGAATTTCGTCATGATCCATGGTACTGGTACCTCGATGATGTCTCTGTTTATGGTGGAGCTGTTCAAATGTTGAGTAATGGAGGTTTCGAAACTGGTTCTCTATCCCCATGGTATATGACAACACCAAATGGAGTTTGCCCAGGATCCCCAGGTGCCGTCTGTAGTGGTTCCACTCACAGTGGAAATTATGAGTTTTGCGATGGAAGTAATGGATGCTACGATATATTACATCAGCAGTTTACAGCCACAGTTGGCCAAATCTATGTAGTAAGCTTTTGGTTAATGTCCGGCTCAACAGGATCCGGCATAAGTGCCAAAGTCACTTTGTCATAAATGGTTTCACCAATATCCTGAAAGTATTTACTTTAGTTTATCCATGACGATAAAGTCTGAATACCAACGAGAGATCAAAATCTACAATGTTATGTCATATTGCTTTTTTTTGCTTTTTCTTCTTAAATACAGTAATATTATAAATCTTTTCGTTAATAAATAGTTTCATATATCAATATTGTTTCAAGTAGTCATACGAATTTTCTATAATGTACTGCAAAGCGAAAATCAAAATCAAATGCTTTCTATATATTCTAGTGTACATTTCATTGATGAATAAAGAAAATCATTGTTAATTTTCATTAGTCAAGCTGTAGCTTTGAATTTGAACGCATGATAATCAGTAAGACTTCAAAGCAGTCATCAAGCTTCGTTTTAGATTTCTTTACTTCTTTTCTGAGACGTTTGTCAAAAAAATGAATTATGTAATGGTTTAGCATTCTGATTGGCGTGGAAGAATCTTATAAAAGCTATGGATGATGGTTGTAAAATAGTCATAGAAGAATCAATAATAAAAATTCAATCATATTTTGTCTCGATCTGATTTACAGACAAAAAAAAACATACAAATGATATGTTGTTTCTCTTTATCATCAATACAATTCGGTATAGAAATATGTTCGGAATCTAATGAAGAGAAATTCTTGTTGAATTTCATGTCGTTTTTTATATGTTTTATTCTTCAGAAGGCTACTTCGTTTGGTTCATTTATTAGGTAATAGTATCTGTCATGATCAATAAAATATGATGCATGCAATTATAATATACAAGTATATAATTTCTCATATAAATTGAAAGAATATCATTTAGTTAATATTCAATTATAATTTGCTAATAACTAATCAAGTCAATAATTACATTAATTATGAGATTGACGCAACCTATATTATGATTTCTACCAAGGAATAACTTATATGTTAATAGTAATCTCTGTTGAATATGTTGACTGGTCAGTTGACAAGTCAGAGAAAATCATGCCAATTCTACCATGAAAGAATGGGTGGCGTGATGTTCGCCAATAAAACATTCGCCACTGGCGAAACCCTACCGAATTTATTGGCGAAAGTACAATGGAATTTCGCCAATTGGCGAATGTCAGATGGGCTATCTCAGTGGTTATACAACAATATTAATAAAGGGTATATGTCAGCACTGAAGATAATGTCACTAGAATATATGCATCATAGTTGACACTAAGAATTTGTTCGAATATGCGGGAGTCATGTTTTCAATGGTAAAACAGGGAGAATGATAAGAAAAAGAGTGAAATCAATATGAAAAAAAAGAATAAATTAATATTCATCTGACGAGAGAATTGATAAGTCTGATGTGGAAAAATTGTTTTTCTTCTTCTTTCCTTTTCTTCCTCGAACAAACAGGCTCGCCAACAAGATGAGCAAAAAACTTGATTGTATCATCTAATGATCTTACTTTTGACTCTAATGAGCGCAATAATTTATGAATTTGTTTACTTTTACGAGCGGCTGTACGTGTCGATTTTTTTTCTTGAATAGAAGAAAATCCTAATCCAGTTTGCACCAACCAGGTCCATCAAAACGGATATCCGTTACGGACCTTTGAGAGGACGCAGTTATACGAACCGTAACATCATGAAAAAAGGGCCGTATACGGCCGTATTTTCACAGTATACGATCCTTTATTACTGTGCCCAGAAATAGTACCGTATACGGAGCCGTATACTGTGAAAATACGGCCGTATACGGCCCTATTCTAATGATGTTACGGTCCGTATCGTTCGGCCTGGGTAACTTTTTATCCTTTCATATATCAAACCCAATATAAATACATATATAAGTATATCTAATATACTTTTTTGTTCTTTCTTATTCTCTTGCTCTGTCTTGTTCTTCATTTCTGTGAGTATCACTTCCGGCTCATCCGCTCATCTTAAATCCTATATTGTTCTTCTAACATACCACTTTTAAAAAAAATTTTCACCATTCGTGTCTCGTATTCACTCCCTTGAAAAATATAACTCTATTCGAAAGGCCATCGCGTTACCTATATGTTTGTTTAAATAATTGTATGACCCTTCTTTTTACCCACCGTTTCACTCTCGTTATTTTTCTCTATTTTCTAGAAGAAGCAACAGTCGAAATTTCACAAACCACCGAACTGGATCTGATTCCTCAAGCCCAAATACCTTCGGTAAACCCTTAGAAAACCGATTCTTTAAAAAAAGCGCGTCTCCCTCCTAGAAAAAGCAAAATTGAAAATTTCGAAAAACTAATCACGGATTCGTGTTTTCCCACCCCGATTTCCTTTGTTCAAATTTTTTCTGTGAGCGCGTACTGAATATTTATTGGTTTAGCGCATACTGAAATCTCGTTAGTTTGGAAGCAAAAAGTAAACAAAATTTGTTTATATTAACGGAGTACATAACCCTTTCTTTCAGAAAAGCGAATAAATCAATATATGCCTCTCTGTTGACTGAAATACTCCACTTCCCCGCTACACCGCTATACCGCTGTAGTTTTGGATTTTGTGAGAAATTCTTTTTTTCTTGAAATTAAATTTGCCGAAAATTAAGATTCCTCAGCATATGAATATAGGATGTGGTGGCAAATGATCGGTAAATCAAAAGTATTCGTGGTGGTTTTTTCTTGATCTTCAGACGATATATTTCATTAAGTTGGGCACATGAGAAATACACAGGGAAAGCGTTTGAATCCCTGTTGACAGTTTGTTTCTCTTTTCTTTTCTATGCAAGAATGTAATCTGTTTTCATGAGCTTGTTGATAAAGCTGCTTTTCTTTCGATGGTTTTTTTCTTTCCTTGAATTATTTATCGTATTTTACTACTGAGTCTTTTTTCTATTCATTTGAATTCATACTGAATAGTATTTAATGAATCTTGTGAAAAAACTGATTTTAGAAACAATATCCATTATACAATACGATTAAAATAAATCTGTGAAAGTTTGTTTTATCCTATACAGATAAATCTAGAATATTAGTAAACAACTTCAATGGCAATTCGATTGTGGAAATTTCCGAGCTACAAGTTCTCCCAAGATTTTTGACAAACATATTTTGATCTTGTAGGTTTGTTTTCATGGTAACTCACGTTTCTAATCCGTCTAAATCTCAATTCATAGGCACATCAATATTAACCTCCTCTGTATAAAGTTTACAAAAATATAAAATACCGTAGCTTTCATGAGTTTCATCGAAAACTAAACCAACAATATTAATCTTCAAAAATGAAAACAAAACATCGACGCCATTCATGAATGCAGAAAAGTTATTCATCATGACTGTGTCTTTATTGTACTGTACGATAGTATACACCAACTTTTAAGGTAACAGTGAATAGCGCTATCTACATATTATAATGAAGATTAAGCAATGACCTCGTTGGGAACATTGGTAGATAATTTGATATCATAAAGTAGAATTATACTGTAGTTTCATTTTTAATACTAATGTTAAAATTATTTAACAAAATGTTTTTCATTTTGCGACTGGAAAATAAATATACAGTTTCCAGAAACCTTTGTTCCACTGTGAAGAGTTGCATGTATGACCCTTTCAATGGGTGCGCTAGGCTTTTCGCGATTCATGGTCAATGCTAGAAAAGCTCATCGTTTTTTTTTGACAGTCACGTTCAAAAAATTAAAAATTTTGAGACTTTCAAGATTCACAATCAACGACAAACAAGTTGAAATAAATGAATCATATATTTTCGCTAAAATCGACACTTCCTCAATACGGTAACAAGAAGCACACTGACAAAGAGAGATGACGTAAACAGATGACTCTTATTTCACATTGCATCGTAACTTTTGTCAATACTGTGAACACTGAGATATTTAGAGATGAGATCTTTTTGCAAATATATATCTTCAAAAAGTTTATACTAAAATTCCATATATTCGATATGATTTCAGTTGATGCGATATGATTCCTTGAGTAAGTTCACTTATAAAGGTGATGACAGACAAACATTCAAAAGTTCTAACTATTCGTTTTCTTTTAACTGTAGAAGGAGTCAATCACGCCATGTACGAGTGAAATAATGAAAAACCAAGAAATTATGATGATTTTCAATAGAGTTTTCATTGGCATAGTCTTAAACTTTTGATTTCAGTGAAAGTATTTTATTCATGGAATACCACATAAACAATTATATTTTCAATTTTCCGAATAAATTTTGAACGAAACTTATCAGTGATGTGAACCCATTCATTAATCTACTGTTTCTTCTCGCCACCGTTGTTGGGTCAGTGCAATAACGCATATTGCAATTTGGAGGTGCTACTAATTCGTAGACGTAGTAAGCTCCACAATTTGTCACACGTGTATTTGCTGACCATTGACAAGTACCAGACGTGAATGCGAAGCACACAGTTCCACTTACAGTTGCATCTAGAGTATTGGGCATTTGGCCTGAATACCAGCCAGTTGCTTGAGTACCACATTTATCAGATCCGACTGACGCCGTAGGTATTTGATTACCGCCAGCACCAGTAAATCGAACCCAACTTGGAACGGAACTGAAAACTCCTTTATCACATGCAGTACCACGGCCTGAATTAGTAGCTCGTGTGTTGTCATCTATAGCCGTGTAATTGTAACATTGATCAGATAACATGATGGCTGTAGTAGCTAAACACGGAAGTAAAGTCAATAGTAGTAAAATATTTAGCAGTTGATACTACTCTCATTTTTAATGTGAATATTCAATATTCAAGACGATTAAACTTAGAATTGTGAAAGTTAATCTAACTAATTCGTATGAGATTATGTATTACTTGTTACAGTTGTCGTTGTTGTGAAGACTTCTGGTATATCTGTACAATACCGTGCGCTACAAACCGGAGGTTTGGTTAATTCATATACATAGAACGATCCACAGTTTGTAACTTGAACATTGTTCGACCAATTGCAAGTATTGCCGCTCCACGTATAACACACTGTTCCATTCGTGGTTGTGTACGGTACAGTTGGCATAATCCCATTGTACCAACCTGATGCATCTGTACTACACTGGTTAGGCTTTACAAGTGTGGTTGGTATTTGAGTGCCACCTGAACCAACAAATCGAAACCAATGCGTAGTAGCAAAGAGTGGGTCGCGTTGATCACACTGTAAGGTATAACCGTTGGCGTTAACACTTCGTGATGGATCATCAATGGCGGTATAATTATAACATTGGGGTAAGAACATCGATGTGATTGTTGTGGTCATTGGCGTCGTCGTCATCGTCGTCGTCGTCATGATCGTTGTTGTTAATGTTGATGTTGTTACTAGAGGAGAATGATCCAATTCTTTTATTCAGAATCCACATAAAACATGATGAAGTATCCTTTAATTGTTTTCTCTGGTTTCAAATCAAAAGAAATTCATAGTATTATGAGAGTCCGTTCCGATAAATACCAATTATCTAACTCCTTGTGCATTTTTGAAAAATAAGTGTTGAAAAGTTTTGTATTTCAACCTTCAGAATCTACAGTTTACTCCTTAAGACAAAAGTGATCCTTGAGAACAAACACACTACCGATGAAATTATATTCTTCGAATTATGCAATAGAGCCACTTTACGTCGAGTATTTGAATTGCACTATTACAATCTTTTCAACAAGTATTTGATTTCATAACCTCAAAATGAATGTATAAATTTGAAAGAAACTTGGTAACATGAATATATTTCTCTCTATTCTATATTGAGAAACTTAATTTAGTGTTTGATGAATACTATAGAGGGTGATGTTTTCATAGAAACGAAGTTAACACATAATAGACTTAAACGAGACATTTAGTTTGATTGAACTGTTTTACCTGTTGTGGTTGTTATGGGAATTACTGGTGTTTCAGTACAATAACGTGCAGGACACACTGGAGGCATCGTCAACCGATAGACATAGAATGAGCCACAATTTGTTATGCCAATCGTATTCGACCATTGACAACTATACTCGACCCATGAAAAACACACTTTACCATCCGTGATTGTTTCCGACATAACTGGCATACGTCCCGAATACCAGCCAGTAACTTGTGCGCCACAACGATTAGGATTCAACGGCATCGTCGTTAGTTGTGTACCACTGTCACCGATGAAGCGAACCCAAGTAGTACCAAGCATGAACATGCTGTCGCAAGTGTTATTACCAAGAGCATTCACATGTCTACTACCGTCGTTAATTAACATGTGTTCGTAACATTGTGGAGGTAAAACTAATCCAGTCGGAGCTGTTGCTAGAATATGAAATGAATGTTTTCTTGAATAAGAATGGTAGTGTTAACTATTGAATTTACTTAAGAATTGAGCGGATGTCATTCGAATACATAGAAATAGTTGGCATAAGAGCAGAACGAAAGTCCTTTTTCGAATCATGTTGACTCTTTGATTTGTGAATTTGAAAAAAACGACTGCACAATGGGACAGATTTTATACAGTGAAAAATATAGATGCATGTTCGGTTTAAGAATGATATTTGTTCTGATGACTTTAAAAAAATTAAGGATTAGTAATAATAGAACGATTGTTGTGGTAATTTAAAACCATTCGATACTTTAGTGTAATTGTATGCACTTTTACTAATAAGGAGGATAAGGTCTTATTTCTTATTTATCTTATAAATTGATTCAGGGGGAAAGTACTTTTGATCAGAAACTGTTTGAAAAAAATGTACCGTTATTTTTGTCAATGATGGATGTGGATGTCTGATGTTTGCTACTTCATCCAGATTCCACACTATTCTCAGATATGAAACGGATTAATACATGATCAAAGTACTTAGTGATTGAAATTCGTGTCTTGACAGAAAGAGGCACATATCTTTCTGCATTAGTGCAAATGTTGAGCTCAAAAGCAGACTTTATTTTTCTAACTTTAGTTAAATTACTTGAGCATATGGTACGTAATTAAGACAGATGTGAGTCCTAATGGTAGTCTATAGGTGATGCCGAAGGTGTCTGAAAGTAAGATTGGAGTACTAATGAAGAGTACATCTCGAATCGACAGTATCCTTCATGGACACAAATAATTTCCAATCAATTCTCGAAAAATTCTGTGATAAAAAATATTCTTACCGATTGATCAAGAACTTCTATCATTTAAAATAGTGAGGTTAATTAAGAACAGTATGCAGTTCGATTTTCATTCTGAATTGAATTATATTTGTTCAAAAACTTGCGAAGAAGATATCCACAAGGATTAGTAAGTTTGATTTTAGTTTTTCTTTTTTTCTATGTAGAAATCGTAATTTTCACGTATCCATTTGAGTTCTTTCTTTTTAATTCTCGTTGTCATTATCAATTAAATTTAATTAAGGTGAAAATCTGAAGCATATTAAGACATAACTCCATTCTAATGCTAATATAAAAAATGTGTTGATAGAAAACCGAGGTTCCATGAACACTGTTTGATCGATGAAATATTCTTATTCTGTATGAGTTGACTTTCAAGTGTTACACTTAATCGCATTCTCTTTCTCCTTTATCTAACACATCATATTTGTGAAATATGATCTATTGTTGTTTTTCATACGATAGGACCCTGATGACAGATACTGACAAGGAGATTAGAAAAAAACTACGCACAGAATGGAAGACAATAGTTTCTTATTAATATCTTTCAACGGTATGAAAGGATTTCGAATATGGATATAGTCAATTAAAATAGGCTTCTATTTCCAATACCCAATGTCGTTCTTCATAATCTGAGGCAATAGAATGAATGATTGTCGAAAACAAATGTGAGAAAAATTTACCAATCAATATTATCTTCATGCCGATAGTTTTTTCTTCAAGAATATCTAAGAATTAACATGACGTTAACATCGAATCATCAGACCGATCATCGCAAAAATACATCTGGCGTTGCTACAAATTCAATGAGAATAATAAAGAACTGTATAAACTTCATTTGAAGAATTCACATATGCAATCAGACCGAATGCTTGATTATCACTTGGACTCAGAGAATTTTCTTTGATTTTCATATTGATTTCTATTAAATTACAAAGACATATATAATTAGGTGTAATTATTTTTCGAAGAATGTCATCAATGACCGTAGTTGTCGATGATTTTCACTTCTATTCTATTTCTCATATTTATCTAAGTATACATATCACCCATGTTCTTCTATATTTGTGTTATTGACGGACTACCATCAGAACAAACCTAGCTGAAACGAAGAAAAATCTGAATCAGTACGTACATATATTGATGAGAACGATCCTATAATTGAATAAAACGATGAAGATAGATAAGATTTGAATGAAAACGATTGTTTTTCAATGTACAATAATTTAATTTACTTAGCTACATCAATCATCCACGAACTGAGATAAATACGATCGGTATGTTAATTGTCATATAAGAGACGTGTCATGCATATCGCTGGTTTTCTATTCGAAATAGATATTGTATCAAGGGGGAAACAGCTGGTTTTTTTATTTTTTTTATTTTAAATTCAAAAAATCAATGGCTCGATTGAAATGATTAAATTTGATAACCTTGCTGTTCGAAATATCAATCTAGAGAGGGACAGTTTAAATCCGATTTTCCTGATTTTTTAGTTGATTTAAATCAAAAAATCAGAAATCAGCTATTTCCCCTTTGTATTGTATCATTTTTCGATGACATACACATTGATATCTCTTTTCTTCATCTAAATATAGAGTACTGTTTTTAAGCGACAAGCTATCATATTATATATATATATCTGGTGACGATGCCACTCGTCAATCCCGTTTTTGATAGAATGTAAGCCATTCACATTATTCATTTGGCTATTGTGTCCAACTGGCTGTGTTCTACGATGATTAAGGACAAATCGAATGAAGTGTATTTCTTATCATTTTGCTTCATCTTTATTGAAGATCTAAATAAATTTAATACAGGCCGACTTTTTCTCCGTCTCTATCCATATTTATATATATATATGTATTTGTATACATTAGTCGGATTATCAATACGTTTAAGATCTTAGCAGAATTACTTCATGAAATAGAGAAAGTCCTGAAATAGTTTGACTGGATACTTTCGTTCTTACATATATATTATTCACAAGAAGACTAAACACAATTTTTTCATCAAATTATGCCTTGTCTGAATCCTGATTTGCATTGACATACTATCTACATGTATAAAAGGAAGAACAGATACTATCATTTCATTAATAAAAACTCTCGAATATGTTTATTCCTAAAAATGCAGCAACAGACGATGCATCTGTATTAAGATTTTCACAGATACCATTATTGAATGAAAAATATATTAGATAATTAAAAGATTCAGATGCTAATTTTTTCATGTATAAATCTTCTAGTAAAGCATTCGTTTTCTGAATGAGACGATGCTGAGACACGAAAAAGGAAAACATTTATTTACGTTTTCAGCAAATAATCGAATTCATCACGCGCGCTCAATGGCTATTCATAATTGTTGCCATCTACGTTCCTCCAAAAAAATATTATTTCTATTCATTTTGCGCTTTCACTATTCTTTTTTTCCTGATTTTTCGTTTTTCGGATATAGAAAAAAGAAAAATTTCTATCGAATGAATAAGAAATCGTCACAAATTATTAAAAACTATGATAATCTATCAGTTTCGAATCCATCATTAATTACAGTCGGACTACCATCTGGTTCAGCCATGAAAAATGGTTTCATTGAGCCATCATCAACAGTAAGACAAACGCATCACGTAAATCGACATCAAGCAAATGAAAATCATCCTATGAATAAATTAGATTGTCAAAAAAATGATAGTTCTTCATGTACAATCAATCTACATCGACCCATATCCGATACATATTTGAATCTCTCACGTAAAGATATCGAAGATGTTATGATTGCCTTACATACTCTAGCTCAATGTATGCAAAATGACACCAAAAATCAAAAATATTTTAATCCCATCGACGATAGTAAAAGTCATCATTTAACAATGCTCTATTCTAAAAGTACAAATCACACATCGAAAAGTTCTACGTCACCAATGGATGCTTGTCATCATGTTTTTAATCCTCGATGTTCAATCCGAAAACGACGACATTCATTGTCATCACCTGAGCATCACAATCATCATCACCATCATCATTATCATGTAATAAATGCGGGTGTATTTCTCAAAGAAGGAATTAATGTTCCTTGCATAGGTTCAGATGCTTTCTAGCTGTGAGGTTTTCTCTTGTTGAGAACATTAGTCTTTTGTTGAATGATATGATGATATGGGAAAGTAGTACAATTAAGCCTTGGGCACAACTCGTTTTTAAAGGAAACTATTCCACTCACATGCATTTGTTTTAGATTTTGACTAGTCAATAGTAGGGTTTATTGATGTTGAACATAAACCCATGAAAAGTTGACAAAATACTATTTCTTAAGTTTGAAAAACATCGTTAATCTAGTCCAGTAGAAATGGCTTGTCAATTATTTAGACATACAAGCTTAATAGTATCAAACATTTTCAAAAAAACAATAGTTCTATTGCTATGAAATTCAATTTTGACGATGTAACTTGTTACTTTTTGATTCCAAAAGCTCTACTGGTCAACAATAAAAATTCATATTCAATAGTCGCCTTTGAGATATTTCATGATAAAGTTACTCTATGCTAAAAATGATCATTTGTAAGAATTCTAAAACCTTTAAGCTTACATGAGACACAACTCATAAGATTAAACGCTCATGATATAAACGAACACGCGAGAAACATAAATCTCGTGTTCTGAAAATTTTATACAACCATATCGGTTGTTATTTCTCAGAAGTTTAAGCCATACTTATATCTATTTTCATTTTTCTAATTCGATAGAGATTATACAACATGTCACTGAATGACAAATACTAACATACTTTTTATTAAATTATTATAACGTTAAAAGTTTAACAATCTTTCTTCGACAAATAGATTGTACTTCTTTATTAAACTATTGTTTAAGATAGTTTTTCTAACAGTTTATTTTATAAATTTTCATTTTTAAATTAAACAGAAGTTTTTCATTATGATTTGTACAACTATCGACTGGATGTAACTTATAAAAGACTGAAGAACAAAACACAATATAGTGAAAACAATACTTGTCGGCAATGTTGATGTCATTTTTTAGGTCAAACATCATCGAAATTTGGTTGACGATTTTCAACATGAATTAAATGATGTGAAACGTAAAGAAAAAGAACATCGAATTAAACAATATAAAAAAAAACATTTCTATCATCATAATCTATCAAGTTATCCTTCGCAAAGTTCAAATGCTATGGTATATAGATCGGCACGTCGATTGAACAAACGATCGAAGCAAACCTATCAATATTCTCAACAAAATCAATCAGCCGTAAGAATGCCTTTAGAAAATCTATATCAGCAATCAATCAAGCCAAAACAATCATTATCAATATCTCGATCTCCCTATATTCTTGATAATCTTGTTTACATTGATCAAAAAGCACCGATTCCAAATATACAGCTATTACCTCAGCAACCTCAAACTTTAGAAATCCTTCAAAATAATCGTATACATAGTCTGATATCGATGGATTCTCTGGCAACTAAAGACGTATTAATTCCTTCATTAACACCATGTCATTTAAACAAAATGAATCATTATGAAACATCTGGCCTTGGTGATCAAATTAATACGAATAAAATTGATGTTGCCACACAGTGGAGTCTACAAATATTATCGTCATCGAAATCTTTGACTTTAGATGTATCTCAAGCTGATCGATTGTTAAAAATTTGTGATGAACAAGAAAATTCAAAATTTCATCAAACATCTATAGACTCTACAATTCTAACACAACTAAGTCCATCCATAACAACAATCGTTCATAGTGATTCAACGAATAAGTTACCATCTCTCGTACAAATACAACCATCTATAAACAATTTATCGCTAATAAATAATTGTATGTAATACGTTTTGTTGCATATGAAAAAGGCCGAAAAAATATTCATACATTTTTTGAAGCATATCATATCAAACAAAAAACGAACATTGCCGAACTATGTGTAAAAAAATCATCTCTAACAATGACAAATAATGAATATGACTTAACAAAAAGTGAGACTGAACGTTTCTTAACAACTCTTAATATTCCGATATGTAAATGTTCGACGACAAAATTACAATCTACAAATACAAATATAAAATATTCGTCTATGGATGATAGTATTACACGTATTTCACTTGATAATGATTCATTGATCAGTTTATCATCAATACCAAAGAAGAATCATGTTAAGAAAACATCGATAAAAAGTATTGTGAATTTTAGACAAAAAATTCTCTATCGAAATTGTTTTTCCTGATGTTTTTACTTGTTAGAAAATTTTACTAACGAACAAACTATTACCTATCAGAAACTACGAAGATTTAAAAATAAATATTCGATTTGGGATAATCATATATAGCATATCATGGATAGTGTGAAGTAGTATTCTGTTAAGTTAGGTTTGATAATATTTCCAGCTGACACATCATGGAGTATCTTGAACTCTTCGAAATTCAAAGAAATGAAGAAAAACAAGTGGAATTTCTTATACTGAGCTATTCCATTGCATTTGTATGTTTTCATATCTTTATAATTTCTTGAAACAACTTGTTGTATTCTATTTTGAATCATTCTTTTTTTAAAACTTTTACGAAATACATTGCCTGTTGACAATGCTTCAGATTGTTTTCGTTACATCTATTCTAATTCACAAACATACAAATATGATGGATGAAAAAAACATAGATTTTTCATAAACTTACCAAGAGATCGAAGCTTTTTACAGGTTACGAAACTTGTATGAGAAAAGTTCTTTTTTTTCCTATGAAGCCATGTCTCCGTGAAAATTGACTGTTGGTTTTTCTCGTGTCTCTGAAAGAGACTAAATAATTCTATAATGAACATAGGTCAGTATTTCCATATCTATTTTACAGAACTTGAATAACTTACTGGAAATCGCACGATACATATCGTTTCGATTCAAAAAGTGATATAGCATTTTGACACAATTCCCTTTAGCTATGCGTCAATGAGAAAGTTCCTTCGATATTGTATGTGCCCAATGTGCAACTCGATATTTGTCTTGAATAAATTGAAGTTATCGAAAACTTCAATGTGTTTATCAACATATATCTCATTGAAACTAAATTTTAGGAGGTACAATGGGATATTTAACTGAACTACATACACGTTCTGAATTGCCGGCAAAAAGTACTGCAAATAATCAATTTAAGAAAAAATTGGAATCAATATTTACCATAGCAAAACCATCATTAAATCATACAAACAATTCACCAGAAATTAAAGATCAATTCATAACATCAACTGGCAAAAAATAGTTCTTTGAAGATAACTAGCTCATCCGTTTCAATTATATTCGAAATCATCATTCTAACGAATGTCCTGTGTGCTACCGCAAGATCAATTTCGATTATTCCGAGCCATTTTTGTAGATTAAAATTTTTTCGCAAAACCTTTTTAACAGCAAACTTTTCGTATTTATCCTTTGATAACGTATGTTTTTTTTACATGTAAATAGAATAGTTGATATGGCTTCATATTATATGATTATGGTAATTAAAAGCCTCGGTATTGGTATTCCGTTCACGATGAACTATGTAGAATAACATGTATAAGAATTCTTTTTTGACATGTTATTTTATTATTCTCCATTGACAGAGTCAGACTATTTTTCATCGTCAACTTTTATGAAAAGTTTCATTTCACGCTATTTTTGTTGATGAAAGATGCGGATCCAAGAGGTACTCTTCATTCGTGCTCTATCTTTGAACCACACTCACACAACTAATCTGCTTTAATGGGATCCTAGCTAGATAGTTCCCCGGGTGCTGGATATTGGCGGACAACGCCGAAGATCACACAAATATTAAAGCAGTATTCCGAACTGAGAAAACTTTCGAACTTTTTCTGGATGATTTTAGGCATTTTCTTGTCAGTAATCAGTCGGTACTTCTCGGCCTGAGGATAGATCAAAAGCATTTTCAAGATTTTTTTGGAAAACTTGTTTTCGCATTCACCAAAAACATTCGCATCTTACATTAATCAAAACATATTTTCTCTATTAAATGAAAATCCTTTATTTGTTGTGGATAATCAAAAACAATTTTTCTCTTTTACTTAATTAAGCACTAAAAATGAAGTCGTTTCAATTTTTGTGAAATTTGAAGATAAATATAATTCAATCAGGATTTTTATCTATATTAATATGAAAAAGACAAAGGATTGCTTAATTGATTTAAGACAAATATTGAAAGTCGAAAATGCTTTACTTATTATCCCTATGGAAATATTCTTGCGATTCGTTTTCTAAAAGAAGTTTAAGTTGAACAGAGCAAAGATATGTTCACAATTCCATTTTACTATAACCATACGGATTATATATCTTTGTCTATCGTGTTAACAACTTCTGTCCGAAAAGAATGACTAATTGAATTGTAGATCATCCCAGAAGAGTCGTTCGGATAACCATGGATCCGATAGAATTATAAAGGCTTTTTATAAAAATCGATCGAATTCTATCGGAATCTGGAAGATCAAATAACATCCCAATCTTTAGTTTTAGGTGTTATCGGATCCTATACTGTAGTAATCGATTGGAATTCCATGAAAGTTTTTCATCGACCTCTAGTAATATCGCTATGTACTCATTGGTTTTTAAATAATTCAAACAAGGCCACCCTGTCGGATTCGTTTATAGTTCCGTCTCCCCGGAATTCGATCCGATTCATTCGTCTAGACATGGATACGTGATGTTTTTTCATGGAGTTTACCATGTTTAATACATCTAATAAGAGTGAGAAAGCTTTATGATGAAAGGTCATTTATAAGCATTTGTGACATTTCAATGAGTTGATGATCTGAATCATTTCTGTGATTTGAAAATCTTGTAGCCGCTCGGAGATTCAATAGGCCAAGCTTAATAGACTTGATTGTTCCCAAGCAGTAAAATGATTGTGTTGTCATAAACGATTAGGCATGACGTCTAGCAACGATGAAACAACGAATACTTTACGACCGCTTATTATTCTTATTTTCTCGTAGTATCGAACTTTAAACGACATCGCATTATATTTGTATGTAGTCTTTGATACGGCCGTATCACAGAGTCAAGTATTGTGATCGTAGATAAAAATCAGTATATATTCATGAATCGTATTTTTACCGTAAAAAGTCATGTACGAACAGTAGTTTTCGACATGACAATTTTAGTATCCTATTCTGATCTATAACACTGATTTTGAGTACTTAGACTAGTCATTATTCCAGAAAAAGAAAGGGAAAAATGAATTACATTGAATGTTTAGTGAAGTAAAAACGGTGTAACATATGATATCAAGAAATGATAAAAAGATGGTATGTTTTTCATTTGTAGAAAGCTAAATAAACTCTGTTGTGTTTATCACATAATGAAATTGTTGAAATGTAACAAATTTTTACACAAACAAGTTTAAAATGCAATACATGTTCGAAAAATGATATCAAAATATCTCTTCTTTTATCAATAAAAACTTGTTAAAACAAAAAGCATACGTTTCAAATATTAGCGAAAATGATTCTGTTGTCCATAGATGGATTGAAACAAGTCGAGACATTACTCCTATTACAAGATCGAATCTTGCTATTAATAAACTTCAGTAAAATAATATGATCGATCATGGTCTACAAATTCTATTCATATGCAAACAATATATGAATAAAAACTGAGCTGTTTTTTTCTTCTTTTATCCATATCTTTGTCTTGTTCAGCAATTTAATAATCACATCTGAATCATGTGCAATAATTGTCGCAAATTCTTTTCGAAACTGTAAATAAACTATTCAGCATATCATCTGCTTAACACATGATAATTTTTTCGTTAGTTCTAATAATTTAATTCTAATAAAAAAAAACAATTTTTTTTCTAAAGGCAATAATCGAACAACAAGGCGTTCATCATCAACAATTAAACAGGGTTATTTATCAAATGACAGAACTTTATGAAATAGTTCATTATCGAGAAGTTCACATAGTCTATCACAAATTAAATTAAATCACAAAGATTTGCAACGTTATACATTTTTATAAAGGGTTGAACCGGAACGATTTCATTTAAATTTGAATGATGATGATAATAATTTAATGTTTGTCAATGGTGTATAATAGTTTAATTTCGAAAAAAAAATAAAAATCGAGAACTCCAAAGCAACACATCGACAAAAGGTAAGTTTGGTGCAACTGTTGAAGGACAACAAGCATGCTCATCTATGTATTCTGTGAATTACACTGAGGATACGGTTTTTTAGCAGTTTGATTCAATCGCAGAATAATATATCAAATGTACATATCTGATGAAATGTACACAAACGAGTCGTTTCGTTTGAATAATCACTACAATCATCAGTTGAATGATGAATATGAGATTTTAATAAAGATGATTCATGGGAGTAATGAAGTATTCTTTTATTAATAATAGCTATCCGTTTCCATGTTGTAAATCATTGTCGATTAAAAATAGTACATCAACATGAACAGTTGCAATATTAACATTCGTCTCAGTTATCATCGATTGATATAAGAATCTGTCTTATGTTGCTCGTTGAATTTCATTACCAATCAATCATGTTATACTTAATTGATTGGTTGAAGTACCAGTTATAGCAAGCACGAAATTTCCGAAGACATATATTAAGCGTACTTCATGCATAACAAGTATTCTAAGGTGTGCAGCTGAATATGAAGTAATTTCAATTTCAACATATTTATTTAATGTATGCAATTACTAGTAGATACGCATGCTGCATGATCACAGGTTGATCCTGGCCTTGTTCAGGATATGTTTCGTTTGCATCACATTTTTACAGAAGTGAATCTTTGTTACTGATATCGTTTCAACTATATAAAGGATTGCTTGCTCATAAAAATGTACAATTAATACTCCATGTGCATTTATCATTCATACGTTTTTACAATCGACAATAAAGTGGAATGCCTGTAAAAAACAATAAATAGTTTCAAATAAATCTATTTAATTCAAAAATCGAACACACTTTCAATTTTGAAATGTATATCTTATCAAGACATTAATATACATATGTTGTGGCAATGTTGTTGATAAACATGATACTGATCATGAACTTGAATCGCTAACAACTAAATCTGAAATGAGAAATTAAAATAAAATGAAAACTTTCCTTTTTATTTTTTTCCTAATACACACGATCGGACTATATGATCGATAAACGACTGCATAAACCATTGTAAGTATATTTGTTCTCATTTTCATTTCATATTATATTCAAAATGAATATTTAGAATGATCTATTGATCGTATTAATTCATTTGTATCAGAATGTGGATCACATGCAGAAGCATTTTCATGTAATAACAATTGTACACACGGATATGATAACAAAACGATTTGTATCATGAATCAATTAGTTTTATATCACATTCGATTTAAGTATATCTATATTGAATCGTATGGCAATGATTCATACATAGGTGAAATCTTAGAAAAAAGACTTAATTTACTTTATGTTTTTATCAAATCTGTTTGACAATTTACTCTATGATCAAATTGAAGTACATTAAATATTTCAAGATTATGCGATGTACGTTTTCAATTAAAATCTTCTTTCAGAATCATATGAAACAAGTTGTTAGTATACATCTAATGTAATATCTGTATCATCATCAATAAACAATACTACTTGATATGATGATACAATTCGAAATATTATTCGAGTTTATTTCCATTGACTACCTTTGGAATCCTGAATATTATGGAGTATAGTTGGATTCAATGTAGTAAATGCATCTGTTCGGATATGTACTGTTACTTGATTACTTAATAACATAAGTCATCGCTGACATGAACACATCGCATTAAGATAGTTTGGTGTTTTGGAGTCGAGAGCTTATTGACAGTTGCTATTATACTTGCTTTTAATAACATAAAATGTCCAGATGATCATCATGGATCCGTTCTAATTTGAAAACGTTTCATATCAATATTGTATTTACTGGATTATAGACACAGTTGCATAGATCATTACTTTACAAATGATAAATAGGCTAGAAGAAAAATGACTCAAACATTGACAATTTCAAAACATACTAGAAGTCACGCAGATTTCATTGTGCTATGCGAAGAAAGAGCAAATGTATTTGATCGATCTGAAACTTTCAAAACAAGTTGAATACGATTGAAATGCTTGCTTATTATCAAAACTCATTAAAATTTTCAATGGCTTACTTCGAAATGAAAAATCTTGCAACGCACGTAAATTTTAAATCAAATGTTTATAGTTCTGGAAAAAAGAAAAGTTCCATTATTTTCTACAGCTGTCGGATTGTCTTCTGTTGTCAATGATGAATAGGATTTTAACAACATTAACAAATGTTTTTCCTCAAAAATAATTATCAATCTCTGAGTTTTTCGTGCCTGCAAATATTGTTTATTCTAGTCGCTTCGAAACGACCCCGTCATCCTTAACTGAAATCATCTTAAACTAATCAGAATATAAAGCCATCACGTATTCATTATCGCTCTCGATCGAATAATCAGCCATTTAAAATAATGCAATCATCTAGCATAACAAGTCTTAAAAACGATTCTTTTTGTATTGAGTTTGTTTTTGCGATATGAAAAAAGCATTTTCAGATGCATACGATCAAATATTTACTGATGCAACGATATCAGAAAAGTATATTAATCTGATGAAATGATATAAGTAATAGAAGTGTTCGTGTATTCTACATACAATATATAAAGATACGACAAAATTTTTCTTTTCGTTGCAATATATATATATAAATATAATTTAGATCTTCAGAGACCTGCAATACATCGGCTAGTGTCATCTATCGATTAATTCAATTAAATAATGTTTTCTATAAATTATTTTTTGTTATACGAATTTTTCTTCGAATAAAATTCAAAAAAACTTCTAAAAATAACATTATCTCGTAGTTGTTTATCATAATTGTTATATTTTCTAAATACCTGTGTTTGTCATTCGAGAGGTGCAGATTCATTTACTCAAGATGGCTGATACCTGTACACTATCCATGTATGCATGGGTTTGATCGTTGACGCACAAGATGTTGTCGTAGAAGAAGAGGGAAAAAACCATTAACAATATGATTTATAATTTATTAATTATTTCTTTTCATGTTGTATTCACAGTTCGAGTGAAATTATGAATAAGTATTCATCAATCATACAAAAACAACTTTTTCTCAATTGATTAATATTGTAGTCATTATTTTGATCGTCGACTAGTTTAATTGTCTATTTAGATTATGAGATTTTTTCTCAAATGGGATAACTGTATATCGATTAGGAACAAATTCCCATTGATATTGAATATCCATGACTTGGTGAACAGTGCATGTCAATCAGCGTTCAAGTAAAAAGAAGAAAAAAATACTCATAGCAATAGTTGAAGTTATTACAACAAGGATAGTGTGTATTGGATAACGATATGTCAACACCTAGCCAACATCCTAAAACGAATATTGTTAAGCTGAACCCACCTCCAACATCAACAACGATGCGAGATAATAATACTGCTGATGGAGTAAGTTCAGTTTTTTTTTTCATTATTTTTTCTCTTCAGAAATAAATATAGAATTGCTTGATTAAGTATTTTATTCCAAAAAGAGTGTCACTCTAAATTTGATTGATTGAATGAGTTCATCATTTTTTTTTGTCGATGATAATGTTGTTAGCTCTTCTTTTTCTCTTTCCACATGATGTAACATCTTGTGATTGGCCTTTATTGTTCTTTTTCTTCCAAGCACACAAACACATATATACACACATATATGCTATATATATATATATATCCATATCCATTTATGTGTATATGAAAATTACAAAGTCATACAAGATATATTGGATAGATTTTTAACAATGTATCTCCATGTATTAGAATTTTTTTTTTTCTTAAATTTCAATGATCATTGTCTCCTTTCGTGTTCGAACTATGCAGCTTATGATGTTTGTCATCAACAGTTTCTATTTGATTACTTTGAGTAGCTCAAATAATACGATGCCATTCAAATATATAAGCAAACCATTTTATTCCCTGTTTCTGTCTCCTAGCCTGACCGTTTAAGTGTTTCGCATATACATACGCACAAATGTATACGTTCAAAGAACATAACAAAAAAAAAACTGAAATAAAAAGAACGTGTGTGGGAGAAGAATAGGACAAAAAAACGATTGACTGCATCTACTCCAAATGGTGATGTGTCTATGAGTAGGTATGTATGTGCGTAGGTATGTTCGTCAAACCTATTATTATTCATAGTTGACAAAAGAAAAAAAAGGATTGTATTATTAGTTCGTTCGTCTTGTTGATACACGCGAAAAACGTCAAATATCAGGAAATAAAAGTTTTTCTTTCTTTTTCTATTCTTTTTTGTATTCTGTTGATGCATCGAAATGTCGACGGCGGTGACGACGCAGTATCAGAGGAAAAAAAAAGAAAGCGACGAATACAATAAAAAAATACGAGAAAAAAATGGAAGACACATAAGAATAAGCTATGTTCGGAGAAACATGAGTGACCCTTTATAATCGAGACAGACATGCTAAATGTGCCAATAGTCTGATGTCAAATATGTACCAATTTTGGATTTTTTTTGCTTTTTCAATAGAAATCCACAAATAACGATCATCACCATCAAAGTAATAATAATAGTACAACGTCATCGGCAGCACCAACATCATCGATTCCCTCGGCACGCTTACAGTCGAGCAAAATGCGTAGCGATCCCAATGAACCACATATTGGCAAATACCGCTTTAGCAAGGTTAATTATCGAATTTATATTCTATAGTTTTACATGAATAGAAACACATATTTATAATTTAGACCATTGGTAAAGGTAATTTCGCTAAAGTCAAATTAGCTCGACATATTCCAACTGGTCGTGAAGTTGCTATAAAAATCATTGATAAAGCTCAACTCAATCCAACTTCATTACAAAAAGTTAGTATCGATTTTTATAAATAAGAGAGACATATTATGTTTTCTTTCTTATTCATTGAAATTCATTTTATTTTCGATAGCTATTTCGTGAAGTCAAAATAATGAAAGGACTCGATCACCCAAATATCGGTACTTACTTGATCAACACATGTCATCAATAAATATGATTTGATTCATACTTTTCTTCTTTAGTTAAACTTTTCGAAGTAATTGAAACCGAAAAAACTCTTTATCTTGTTATGGAATATGCAAGCGGAGGTAGATATAATCGATATGATTAACATAAAACAAAAGTTATATCTAATATTTGTAGGCGAAGTATTTGATTACCTTGTTGCGCATGGTCGTATGAAAGAAAAGGAAGCAAGATCTAAATTTCGACAGGTATATTAAAATAAGTTACTAGACTGTTATGAATAATTTTGTAAGATATCGAAATGAAAAGACAGGAAATTCCTTTGCATTTCAGTATTGTTTAATGCTAATGTTTCTATGTATTCCTAGATTGTTTCTGCTGTTCAATATCTTCATCAAAAACATATCGTACATCGTGACCTTAAAGTAAGTAAAAAGAAAACAAAGATTTAACTTATTTCTTTGAACTGTAATTAAATCATACCATTTCGATTGCTTTTCTTTAGGCGGAAAACTTATTACTAGACGCAGAATTAAATATAAAAATAGCCGATTTCGGTTTTAGTAATGAATTTACACCAGGAAATAAATTGGACACATTTTGTGGTAGTCCACCGTATGCTGCACCGGAATTGTTTCAGGGAAAAAAATATGATGGACCGGAAGTTGATGTATGGAGCTTAGGCGTTATTTTATATACACTTGTCAGTGGTTCGTTACCATTCGATGGACAAAATCTCAAAGTAAAATATTGAAATAAAATTTTTCTTTGTTTGGCTTATGAATTATATATATCTAGGAATTACGTGAACGTGTTTTACGTGGTAAATATCGAATACCATTTTACATGTCAACCGACTGTGAAAATTTATTAAAAAAATTTCTTGTTTTAAATCCAACACGACGCTCCGCTCTTGAAGTATAATTAAGGATAGATAGTAAAGTTAATGTTTACATTTTAAATAATTTATTTGTTTTTTAAAAGGTAATTATGAAAGACAAATGGATAAATGTTAACTATGAGAATGATGAACTAAAGCCATATGAAGAACCAAGTCAAGATTTTAGTGATAATTATCGAATAGGTATACATTTCTTTTTCAATAATAACCCATTTTAGTCCACCATTTTTCTATTGTAAATATTATCAACCAGCGTATTGATTGAAAAGAAACTATCTTACAATGCTTATTTACGATCTAGAGGTCTGCTGCCACAGTAGTTAAGGATGACTTGTGTTTTTTCATTACCAAGAATATAACTAGTTGAAACAATCCTCGCACTTAGTTTTCTAAACTGTTGCGTACTTCAAGAATTTCTTTCGTATTAATGTAAATTTCATCCGTATATTTCCTCTCGAGCACAAAGGATATACTAGAAAAACTGAATTATGCCCTATGAATTAAGTTTGCACGGGTAATATTTAATGTTAAGAGTCGATTTTTCACGTGACTAGAAAAAGATGGCAGGATTTCATTTGTCTCAAATATGAAAGACGGCTTAAACAATCTATGAGAAATTTTTCTATTACTCATCGATGACATATACATGTAAGTTGTGATTGAGTTTTTTAAGCAATATAGAAAGAGAAATATACAAGTATTGCTGTTTATCGAAAATTTAATTTGTGCAATTTACCTAAAACGTTTCTTTCGACATTTGTGTGGTGACCCTTTGTAAAAAAAAATTATATTTTCACGATTCTTCATAAGTTTATTCATAAAAAAATATGCGTCAGTTGTTTGTGGTTACCTCGATATTTTGTCTTATTTGTTTCATTCGAAGAACAGCAACATAAAAGAAATTTACTCTAACCAGTGTCAAGTACTCGTGAAAGAAACTTCAGCTCGATCGAACATTTTATTTCTGGAAAGAGGGGGGGGGGAGGGGGAGGGGGAGAAACAAGCTACTATTATGATCTCAGTGACCTTTAGACGATAGTATTCGAATGGAAAAGTTTCAAATAATAACTTTCATCTTCTCTAATAAAATATTTTACAGATACTCTGAAAGACGGCAGAAAATCCTGAAACAAGAAATTAAAAAAAAATACTTACGAAAGTTTTCTTATTTTAGAAGCAATTTTACGAGATGGTAGTTATGCTCGAGAACAAATACTTGATTCATTAACATCTCGTAAATATGATGATGTTATGGCATTTTATCTGCTTCTTGGTCTACGAACAGCTGACGTAAATAGATGCCTGTTGATTATTGAATTTTGATGTATGTTGTTGTTTTCATAGACTGATTTAACAGAAAATTCAACTGTTCAGACATCAAATAGCAAAGGTGTGACAGATGCTTCAAATATTCAATCAACTCTGCCATCTAAAATTGTATCCTCAAGTACACGACCATCGACAACAAACGATAAAGAAAATCTTCCATCTATTGATAAACAAATTCGACCATCAACAGCAATAGCAACGACACCAACAACTAATGATCATACATTGGTTAATGGTACAACAACAAATGGTGTTCCTAATTCTTTACTTGCTTCAGGAAGTATAGACGAGCCAACAACAACAACAACAAGTAACAGTGGTTCAATGACAGCAAAATCGAATGCAAATACTGGTGCACAAACGTCAAACATTATTCAAAATCGTACAAATACGACTGGAGATAAATTTCGTGCCCAAACAGTTCGCTTGCCTAATACAGGTGTTCGTCGACGTGATACACTCGAGCCCGTACCAAATGAGGGTGGATCAATGAAAAAAACTGAACCAATTAATAATAATAATAATAATAACAATAGTGACAAAGCAAAACCTGTTAATTCAAATTCTGGAGAATCGTAAGTATTTTTTCAATGTTTGTTTGTCGGTTTGTTGTCATGTATGCCTTGCTTGTATTAGTACCAATACTGATAGTCGTTTGCCTCGTTTTGCTCAAAGGTATTCGCATGAGAAATAAATGAATGGAGAATAGCATGTATTTATTTTTATTTATAGTTTCAATCGTTCTGCTATTGAACCAACATCAGCATCTCAAGCACCACATCATTTGACGCGTGGACCATTACGCGAAACGTATAATCCAAAATCGGCAAGTTTATCTGCAGCTAGTTCAGCATCAACACAACCACAATCGATATCGAAAATACCTGAGAAAACCAAGTATGTCATTTTCTTCACTATTAGGAAAAGAAAAATATAATAATTATCACAATAAATCAATCTATGCATTTTTGTCATTAATTAAAATTATATGTTAGACCTAGAAAGATGTCACCTGTTCTATCATCAACAACTAATAATGAGACTAGTGAATCGATTCGAATATATTCGAATCAACATCAACCATATAATTTCAAGTAAGAAGCATCGATGAAATCTATCGATCATTTATTCACTGATATAAACTTAATTATTATGAACGGAAGAAAAAAAAACTCTTTCTTTCCATGACATATTGCACACAATCAATAACGACTTGCTTCTTCTTTGTTTTTTAATGAAAGACTAACGATGAACAATTTAGAAAATTTTCTGATTTTACATTAACACTGTTAATACTGATTGATTATTTATTTATGTTTTTGCTGTTGTTTTTTTATTCAATCCATTCGTTTCGTTTTTCTAGTGCTGTGACAGTACAAGCGTCAACTACTTCGCCTACTACAGCGAATGCGCCACTTACATCCACAGCTACGACACGAGCTGGTAGTGGCAATGATGTTGTACCGTTGAATCGCGCTGCACCTGATCGTAAAACTATACATAATATTCCTACACGTCAACATTATCCAACAGCAAATACACCAACAACTACTAGTGGATTTAATAGTGAACATCGAGCATCAACACGAAATCCGAATAGTAGCACAGTAGCTGGCTCTGACGCAAGTAATCGTCATCAGCAAGGAGCAATGATGTCGAGTGCAACAAATAGTGGAGCTCAATCGTTCTTAAGCAAACTTTCATCGAAATTTGCACGCAGGTAACTGAAGCTAAACCTAATTTGCATGTACTAATAAAAAAAAATAAAGAACTACGAAGAAAGAGAGCAAGAACATTTTTCTTCTCTGTTCTGTTATTTTTTGGATTCGATTTCATATGATTATGGCTTAATTTCTTGTTTTTTAATATTATTTAGAAAATCGATTCGTGAAGCCATTACACCAACAACAACGCCAACGGGCACTACTATTGGAAATAACATGACTAGTAGTACCGCAAGTGCATCATCATCTTATCGTCGTCCAGCAGATTTAAATAATTCAAGTATGACAGCAAGTACAGCAGTAACGACAACTAATGATTCTATTGTCATTGGTGGAGGTGGTGTCGGAGACATAAAACCACGATCACTTCGATTTACATGGTCAATGAAGACAACTAGTTCAATGGATCCATCTGATATGATGAAAGAAATTCGTAAAGTAAGTAAAAGATAACAAAACTAAATGTCAGGGCGAATTTTTGAGCGCATATCGAGATTTACATAGATTATTAGAAAAAGACTCGATCTACTCGATCGTGTATGTAATGGGAAATGTCATTGTTTATAGTAGGCGCCATACATGCTCTATTCGATAAAAGTCATCTTGAAGGTGTCGTTAGCAATCGAACATGCCAGTGGCACGCAATCAACCTTGATAATAGCTGTCATTGATTATTTCAGTAGTCTGACGTGAGTGATAGAACATTATAGTATACTGGAACACGTTTCAGCGTAAACCAATCACCTATTTCTATTCATTCGCCTACACTCATGGTTTATTTCATAAGTTGCACTCCTTTATTAAGTTATGTGGAGGATGCTAAATACATGTAAACATATATACATTTATATGTATAGTCCAATTGTTGAAAAAACACTTTCAATGCTATATTTCAAATTTTTTGCTAAACGTCAATATAAATAAAAGAAACCTGTCTCTTACTGATTTGTATGTCAACTGTTTGTATTGAAACCTAAAAGTCCTTTATATTCTGGTTTTTCGTTTAGTAAATTGTTGATTGCAAAGAAAATAAATTATATGTATAGACGTAAAATGTGTTTCTTATTCTAGGTTCTCGATATAAATAATTGTGATTATGAACAGAGAGAAAAATTTCTTCTATTATGTGTACATGGTGATCCAAATACAGATTCAGTTGTATCATGGGAAATGGAAGTATGCAAATTACCACGTTTATCACTGAATGGTGTTCGATTTAAGCGTATATCAGGCACATCGATTGGTTTTAAAAATATAGCGAGTAAAATCGCTAATGAACTTAAATTGTGATTGATTTCTTTTTTCCTCTTCGATTTTTTTCTGTGTTCCTTATAATGTTCATGTCCTAGCATCTTTTCTTTTTTTTGTTTTAGTGATTGTATCTCGCATGAGTCTGTTTGTCTTTACTTTCTTTTTTCTTGTTACCCTAAAATGAATCAAATAACTAAACACGCAGAGTATATACGTGTTTCTACGTGTTGTGGATATAAGTCACTAACAAAGATCTCTTTCGTTTCGTTTTCTAGTTTCTCTGCTGTGCTGTTGCTCATGCCTGAAAGGCATTTATTTTATTTTTTGTTTGTACGAGTGAGTACGTACGAAATTCATCCATGAGAATCGGCTCTTATAAATAATTTTTTTTTCGTCACTTCTATTTCTGTGCACACATGTAGATTATAGATTATGATGAAATTCTTTTTTTTTTCTTTGGATATACGGATGAACAAGAGATCGTCGTTGCTTTTTTATACACACAGACACACACACACACATATATCCATATATACTTTACTCAATAGAGATTTCATTGAAGTTTTTTTTTTTGTGCGTAATTTATTCTTGACGTGACATGAACTATTTAGCCTGAAAATAACAGTGTGTGTGTTCTATTTGTATATCATGTGTGTTTTCATTAACTAAAGTGAAAAGAATTTTTTTTCTCTTTTTGTTTGTCTGCGTCTTGGTCGTTCGTTTTCTCGTCTCTTTTTCTCTCTGCACATTCTATACTCATTTTTTCTCTCTTTTGTTTCGTGGCTGCGCGATACTTCTTTCTTACACTAAAATTATACATCATAATTTTGCCATTGCATTCATGCACACCTAAATCACATGTAACTTGTTAATTTTTGTCGTGTATGGATTGATTTTTCTTTTTTTTTTTGGTCAATTTTTCTGATATGCTGACTTTCCCTGACTACCTCTCATACATTTCTTCGAAGTATGCTCGATTTCACACTGTGTTCCTTTTGTGTAATCGTTCATACCTTGCTATATAATCTATTTCACTCTTTTTTTTTTGCTGTGTGCGAGCGCGCTGTCTGGAAAAAATATACATAAATTACATGCTGCATTCAAATGAATGTGTAACAAAGATGGTTTCAATCTGATGAACATCAATAGTTAACTGAAAAAATCGAATAAGAACAATTGTCAAATGAACATGTCCGAGGTTCATGATCTAAAGAAATGTTACTAGAAAATAAAAATCATTGAATACCTTACGAAGAAAAAACATATTCAAATGTTCACTTTCAGTTTTAAACTTATATTTTCCGTATTAGTTAGCATTGTTGAACTGAATAGTGCTTTCATGTCATGGGGATTTCATTGGCGACATTTGTATCGTTCGAGAATTCCTTTTTTCTTTCCATAAATTAAAGAGGAAGTGTACATGGCTTTTATATACTATTTTTAAAGGTAGGATAAAGTAAATTTTCATTCGACAAAGACTTGATGATATGTATTTGGACTTTCTGATACAATATTCGTAAAACTATTTTACACGCAAGTTCAAATCACAACTATGAATTTAAACAGTTTACTATCTAAGCAACACGTCACTGAACTCTAGCAGTCGGATAGTCTAATAATTATTAAACTGAAGATCTAAAGGTTTTTACAAGATTCTAATCCGTTAGTAACCATCAATCAGTATTAGGCGTAACACGTATGTACAAATAAGTGACTTGAGCAGTATAGCAATGGACCAAGAATTCATATTGATACTGAGGACTGCTTTTTACCACTTCTCAATTTACTCTCTGATCGAAGTAACGGCATAAGATCAAAGAAGGACGAACAAAAATACTTGAATTGTATGTTCTAGTACAATCCTTTCCGAAAAAACAATTCTTTTGTCTTTCGCTAAACTAGCCATATGATGCATCCCTGACCAGTGGCCGACCCATATTTTTATTAATTATTTACGGCTTTAGGTAGCTGTAAGTCAAAGAATAAAAGACTAGGTAAACATCAGAAACGTTCTTCTACTACTCCATCGTTTGAACTCATCTTACATACATACTAATGAAATGAATAAATTTTTGCCACAACTTTGTGAGCATGCTATTTCGCGGATAAACCTAGGAATGTAGCTATCATTTTGCGTGACTCAATCGACCTTCGATTGGATTTTATTCTAAAATATTTTAAAGAGATTAGACATGACACTAATCTTCAATCCGTCCGTAAACTATTTGTGACTAGTAGAGAGTAATCTCATGCCTCGATACTATCGAGATTTGAATTCATCATTCTGTCGAACAATCCAGAGATCTATTAATGATAGTAACTATGTTCGAATAGAAATTGCCTCCTAAAATTCTGAATGCGTAGAATATCTTTTCAGATGTATCATCTTATGGCGTCATCTATGAAACAAAATTAATATTATTTATATATATTTCATAACTTCGTTCTGATGGTCAATGATCGATACCAATAGAATTGAAGATCACTTGGACTTCTATTTGCTTGCTTGAAATATAGGTTTTTTTAAATAAAACATAACTGAAACATGTTATCTACTTCATCACAAAATCAACAGCATCTTTTCTCAAGTTATCGTGCATTAGGTTTAGTTACAAATCATGTACCATGTATACTGCGAATACATCAACGTCATTCATCTCATTTACTTTTAACAGCAATAGGCAAAGTATTTCATGCCTATCGTCTTAATACACTTCAAGTATTACTTGTTAGTGATGTTCATTCCGATGATATACAAGTACTAGCATCGAATAGTCGTTTAGTCTTTGTTGGTGTTGGTTCAACAATTTATATTTATCGCCGTGTATTTCATCTCTATCAAACATTAAACGATCATAAAGGTAATGTTCAACAGCTCTTACCATTTGGTGATGATCATTTAATAAGTGTTGATGAATCCAATACATTACGCGTATGGGATATTAAATCCGCAAGTATTTATTTATTACTGGAGTTCAGTACAAAAAATTTTCATATAACAAGTTTACTTCATCCAGCAACATATGTTAATAAATTACTATTAGCATCACGTCAAGGTACAATGCAGTTATGGAATATAAAATCGAATAAATTATTACATGAATTTTTTTCTAATGGTACACAATCGAATTCCATAACAACTATAGTACAGTCAACTGTCGTCGATGTGATTGCTATTGGTTATAATAATGGTCAAATTCGTCTACATAATCTTCGTTATGATGAGACACTTGTTACATTTACACAAGATTTCAACGGTCCAATAACATCGATCGCTTTTCGTCTTGATAATATTCCACACATGGCAACAGGTTCATCAGCTGGACATATTTGTATTTGGAATTTAGATACATGTCATTTAATTAGTCAAGTACGACATGCACATAAACAATGTTCAATAGCTGCTCTTCATTACGTACCTGGTGAACCATTATTAATATCGAACGGTAGTGATAACGCTTTGCGTGAATGGATATTTGACATGCCCGATGGGCAATCATGTCGATTATACCGTGAACGTTGTGGACATTCAAAATCACCACGTTGTATCCGTTTTCATGATAATGATATAATCATTTCTGCTGGTAATGATGGACGTTTAAGAACATTTCATACGATACTTGATAATCTTTCACGATGTTTTGGTCGTACAACACGATACAAATGGGAATTGGAATTGAATGAAGATGAAAATGAACATGATGAGAACGAAGATTCTGAACAACCATTACCTATTGTTGATTTACGTTGTGAAGCCATAAAAGAAAATGATTGGGATGGTATTATTGCTGTTCATGAAAACCGACGACGTGTTTCAGCATGGAATTATATTCGTGCTACACGTAGTCAACATCGTTTTGAACATGAAAGATTTGCAACCAAAATTTATCATAACATTGATGTCGTTGCAACTTGTTGTGATATAAGTCCATGTGGAAATTTTTGTGTCATCGGATATTCAACAGGACATATTGATATGTATAATATGCAATCAGGACTTTATCGTGGATCGTTTGGTAAGAAGTATTCTTAATCATTTTTCTATTCCAGTAAATTAAGGTTAAATGTTTGAAGGTAAATTCGAATCCCTGAAAGAACTAAGGAGTATATGTCATCGTCGTATATTATTCGGAATTGAGCTTTAATTAAGAATAAGAATCAGTGGTATGATAAACTCTTCAAGATTTAGAATCCATTCTATATGTAGAAGATGATCTATGTGTCATTGCCTTGTAGGAAAACAAAACTTTGCAGACCTCTCGTACTCTATAGATGAAACAGAATTATATTCGTTTAAAAATCTAGAGTTCATCTTCATACAGATCTTGCTGCTCCATCTTCTTGAAAGAAGTTAGAATTTTGTTTAAAAAGTGTTTTCCTTTTGACTTGAGGATAATATAAATCGTAGTTTTAACGTACTTTTTTTGACAAACTATATAGTTTCAGTAGTTACTGGTGTTTTTTACTTGTGATCATTGAAACATTACAAAGTCATAAAATCAATGAAATATCCGTATGGGATGAGACAGAATATTTGTATCATATTCGATGAAGATCGATTCTGCACTTTCTTATTGTAATAGAATCAATCACTTATGACAGAAAGAAGAAATAGAAATAGAAGTTAGAGTTTTTTTTTAATTTTAAGTTTCATAAAGTTGAAAAGAGGAAAATATTTTCCACGGAAAATCATTAAAACGATCGCAAGCAATGTCAATGTGCAAGACTGATCGGGTGGCAGTGTGGTAACCGTGACTTCGTGCTGCGGAGCAGAAGGGACTCAGCTACCCTAACCAATAAAATACGTGTTTGAAATATCTTGTCATGGGAGCTAAAAAGACTTTCAGAGGGGAGAGGATTGGATCTCACTTAACTGTTCAAATTCGTGCTTCAGAAAGCTTGCGATGGTGGCACGGAGTTTCATGGGGTACTCTGCTGGATTCGTCACCACGGGCAACTACTCCGTGTGTCGTTGCAGTGGATCTATGTATAGTTTTTACCACAAAAGTGGACATTTGTGCCAAGGTCTTGTTTCCGACAGACACAAGGAAACGACAGTTCTAGACCCTATCCTTCCAGTCTAGGGAATATGAATTGTACGTATCCAAACTTTGAAAAAACTGTTACTAAATGTGACTTACTCAAGCGAGGGGGGTTAGACTTCAGAAGTGCGTACTTCGTACTCTTCTTATACTTAAATTTTTTTTAAAAGTAGATGTAGTGTCTCGTTTCCCTCCTTTCCTTTAGTTCTACTCGTGGTCAAAATTTTGACTAGAAAACTTACGAATATTCTCTCTTAAATGAAAAGAATACTGATTCAAATATGAAGTATTCACGTAAAACTACTTTGCGATCGTTTGAGTTTGCATCATTATGACATGAACTCTAGCCTTTTCCTCCATCTATATTCTGATTTACACAAGACAGATGTTTCTCTCTTTTTTCTTTGCCAAATTTTCGTCGTCTACGCTTATCTATTCGACCTTTCAATAATCAATTAGCATAACTCTCTTGATATTTTGCATGATACTAATATTTTATTACAGATCATGTACAAGCCAAAAGCGACATGACAGAATGAAATAGTAGTGTCATTCTTGGTCTGTTAGGCTGCTCTGAATAAAATTGCATCTTCATATTCCATTATAATTATAAGGTCATCATAGTATTGTTCATAAAGATGATTTGTACGACACGGAATATCGATGGTTCTTGTGTCAACATCTAGGCTAACAAATCAAATGTATGTGTAGCGTATTCCTAATTTTGACTTTGATTTTCCAAGACTAACCTTCGAAATTCATACATATAATTATTTATTTAATTGGAATTATTGCCATTCAATAATATTGAGTATTCTTCATATTAATTACAAAGTTGATATAAGTATCAAATAGTTTCAAGATTCATACATATCCACATTGTTGAGATTGAGAATATAGATTCGGAAAATGAAACTTGGTTCCGATACCTTAATTATTTTAAGTAAATAATTTTTCGAGACGTATTGCTACTAATCATTTAGATTTTGTTTTTTTTTCTTATGAAGATAATATCATTTTTTTTCTTTGCAGATGACGGCCCGATAAAATACTCTTCAAAGAATCCTCATAAGCGTTTAAAATCATCACCATATGCAACGGCACATTCACATTCTCTCTGTGGTGTTTCATTTGATTCACTCAATACACGTCTTATTTCATGTGATATTAATGGAAATATCAAATTATGGCGTTTAAAGACAAAAAATCTTCTCTCATCAACATCCGTCATTAATCAAGAAAATTCCAACACAAATATTCAAATAACGAAAATGGTTGTACATCGTGATAGTGGTCTTATTTCACTTGCGTTTAGTGATCATACAATTAAGGTATATGATTTTGATACCATGGTATTTAAATGTATTCGTACATTTGCCAACAGTACTCATACATCGGAAATAACAGCTTTAACATTTATGCCTGATGCACGATGGTTATTAACAACATCATTAGATAAAACTATGCGTATATGGGACATACCTAGTGGACAATTAATTGATATTATGGAATTCGATGAAGCAATAATAACATTAGCAGTTAGTCCGAATGGTGATATGTTAGCTACGGGACATACAGATGCATTAGGTGTTTATTTATGGTCTAATCGATCGATGTTTGGAAATTCAATAATAAGTACAACAACTGAAAACATCGATAATCAGCAATTATTAGTTGGTGAATTTCAATCACCTGAGCAAATCTCAAAAAATTTAATAACTCTTTCATCATTGCCTGAATCGAAATGGAAAAATTTACTTGTCCTTGATACAATACGTCAACGGAACAAACCAAAACAACCCATAAATGTACCTAAACAAGCACCATTTTTTCTACCAACTGTATCGAATTTACGTGGATTCGTTTTTATTAATCCTGATGATGAAAATGACTTAAAAAAACAAGATAAAAAACAATCGCATATTCATCAAACACAACAGTTTCTCTATGAATCATCATTGACCAATTTACTTGATCATCATAAAACGAATGCGTCATTAACAAATGATGTTATTAATCTTTTGAAAGACCTTGGAATGGCTAAAATTGAATATGAATTAAGATGTTTATCTCCTGAGCAAGGTGGTTCATTAGAACGCATGCTTACATTTATTGATATGTTTAACCAAGCGTTCGATTACAAACAAAATTATGATTTAATCAGTTCGTATTTAGCCTTATTTATACAATTACATGGAACTAATTTCATATGGAAAAATGAAGAGCTAATGGAAAAAATTCGACACATACAATTGAAACAAAAAGAAACTTGGCTCGATATACAACGACAACTGAATACATCCATCGCACTTGTTAAGTATATTAAAAGTGTTACTACAATTTAAAAGTAGTATTACATTTCATTGGTTTTTTGTTTTGTTTTGTTATTAAACATTGTTGTTTTCGGTTTTTGTTGTTATTCTTTTTCTGCGAAGAAAAAAAAAACGATAATACAAAAAAGAAAAGATTTTTTTCTACACATTTTTCTATGTGATGTATGCTTCCAGATATGCTATCAAATACTATTTCGTTGGTGACCGGTGCGGGCAGTGGCATTGGAAAAAGAGTGGCACAGTTATTTACCACCGAAGGAAGTCGAGTTTGTGGCGTGTGAGTCTTTATTAAAAGGAATAAAATGTTCGAATTAAATTAGTAATATAGTTGGTGGAAGATTTCTAATATTTGAAAGGATCTCACATTTCTTCACTTCGTTCTCATTGAAAATGATTCAACTAAAGAATTGAGTTTTTTTATAAGGAAAAAAAACGTGATTTATTTTAGAGACGTCAAAACATTCGACTCATCATGTTCACATTCATTTGTTAGTGATATAAGTCAACGTCAATCTGTTATAAAATTAGCTGATGAAATTTTCTCTCGTACTGAATCGTATCCAACAATAATCGTTAATGCAGCTGGTATAACACGAGATGCATTATTATTAAAAATGCGTGACGAGGATTTTGATGAAGTAATTCGTGTTAATTTGAAGGGAACGTTTCTTATCAATCAAATTTTTTGTCAACGTTTATTAGCGCAAAAGCCTATTGACTTGAAAGCAAGTATTATAAACATTTCAAGTATTGTTGCAAAATATGGTAATGTTGGTCAATGCAATTATACAGCATCAAAAGCAGGAGTTGAATCTATGACGAAGTCCATGGCTAAGGAATTAGGACGTGCTGGTATTCGTGTCAATGCAATTCTGCCAGGTTTCATTCAAACACCGATGACCGATAAAATTCCTGAAAAAATTAAAGAAAAACTAATAGGTGTTATTGCAATGGGTCGTATGGGCACACCGGATGAAATAGCACAAGCTTGTTTATTTCTTGCTTCGAATAAAATGAGTAGCTATGTTAATGGAGCAAGTATTGATGTTACTGGAGGACTTTGAAATTAAACTTTTTATACAGCAATTATCTAGACTTAGAGGTTTCTTTTTCATGAATAAAATAAGATGATAGAATTGATTAGTGCGATATGAAGAATGTTTGATTAAAAGGCGGTCATGATTTCGGAACGGCAACTCCTAATACGATGTGGCTTTTTGTACGGAGCAAGTTAGATACTATTCTATGGTACTTATGTTGCTTGTCATCAAATAAATAAATACATAACTACAGAAATAACACAGAGCGATACAGGTGCACAGTCAGAAGATACTTAGATTTCAAAATGTTCATGATTGACTACGAATGAATTAACTTTATTCTTGACAATCGGGTCGTTTGATTTTATACTAATTAGATTCTAACGAAAAATTTATTTCAAGATATGTTTCAATAAAAATATACATATGCGTATACAACAAGATATAAGACTTTTAAAACGAATAAAATTCATATCTCATCATTTACTTGTTTCGAAGACGTTTTATGAACGAACAATATTTCATTTTTGTTGAAAAATGCTTTATTCTAATCAATTCAAGTAAACAATCATATTATCCTCTCTTAGTCGAAGAAGTAATGTGAATAATTTTCGTTTTATTCACAAGTTCAGTATTCGTCAGGATTAGTCATAGTGTTTATCATGCTCGTTTTTAGTATTGTTTATAACTGGCTGTTAGCAAGGTTTAGAAATTCTTACAATACATGATCCACATCACAACGGTCGCAGTATTTGGTGATCTACTTGATTTCGAGTTTTGATTCAAATTTAGATAAATCTCTGTTGAATAGAGTACCTAAATGATATGTTTCTATCTTCGATTATTAAACGAACAGCGATTGAAGATGGAACTATTAAAATAGAAAATGATATATTTTTCAGTCTCTTTCAGTTGATGAAAACATTCATTCGTCCCATTTAGGTGAATAACAAGATTGAAAATTCCTTATAGTGTATTTCATTTCATCCATAACCTCTGAATGATGTTTGTAATCTTAAGATAATTGTTCTCAAGCATGCGTATGAATGTAATATTTTCAATCGAAAAGCATAGTGTCAACGTACCGGAGTAGACACGTAGACAATACTTTTTACATAATTTCATAAACACAACAAAAAGTATGTCGTTCGGGACTTTCACATGACTTTATTTTTATCAAGGTCTTATTTATCGACCTGTAAATGTACCGAAATCGAAATAAATTGTTGTGATTCTCTGGGTGGTAGGCAAACGAATAAGCACAATCAGAATTCAATGGATTCTAATGCAAATATATGACTTGGTGACTTTGAAAACCATCACTTCTTTACTTTCGAAAGAAATGCTCTTCACCTATATGTTGCTATCGATTTTGTTTCTCAGAGTCGGTAGAAAATTGACATTTCGAACCTACGTTTCCCACAAACCATCATGTACCGTTTCCTTGTGATAAAACATGAACGTACATCATACTTTTAATTAGTTTCTTCATTAAAGTTGCATGCATATAAATTTGATAAGATCTTCTGAATCAAAGCACAAGAATATCACGACATCGTCAATTAAAATGTATCAATCATAAGAGTTTATTCAAATGACCTTATACTATGATTGGAAAGAAATGATCCGATGAAATCGAAAACATTAGATTGAATTAACCTCGGGTTTATCTTTTCGGATAAAAGCACAGCAAATAAGTTGAATAGTACTTTAACAAACAATGAAATCTAATAACGTGTTTGATGAGCCTACATGTGCACTTGTGTTCTTCGAAACTCCAATACTTGAAGTAGTTAGAATCAAATGTAAAAGATAGGTGTGAAATTAGTCTTGTGTCTTGTCAACTGACAAGTATTTCTAATTAGTATTCAGTCTACTATATCGATTGTTCAATACACAAGATGATAGTATCATCGTTTATGTTTTATATTTTAGAGGCTCTTAAAAAAATTGTTCATATTCATTACTAGTGATTACACCATGATCACAAATATATTGCTGTTGTTTTTTCAAACTGCTGATTAACGTTAGTAGCCTGTGTTATGTTAAGAGTAAGCGGTATGTTTACAGTTTATTACACAAACATATGTAAGAGAGTGATGATGTGAATACGAAAACGCCCTTATTTTATTTTTTTGCTGGCCATTCTTTAATATTTTTGGTGTAGTCTACTTCGAAAATAAGCTTTGTACAGCCAATAAAGCATGCTGTTAGAGAGTCCCTCATTTTTTCTTATCTGATTATTTGAGCATGACTGATCAATGTAAAATGAGGTGTTTACCTTACCAGAATCACTTGAAAGAAAAAGAAACCATATGAGGACAACATATCATCTCCATCTTCAATTCAGTTCATTGTTATCTTATCGGCCACGCTTCATTGGTTATTTCAGCGTAATTAAACTAGGATAATAATCACATATGATCAATATTTTTGACTCATCAGAAGCACAATACGAATTCGTGCGTTCTGTTTTCTCTATTTCCTTCTTAATTCAGCATTGAATTTAAAATTGTGTACATTTATCGGGTTGAATGATTCGTTAGACTACGATGCAAAAAAACGTCACTCAAACTTTTAGATCGAGAAAACGGGTCAAAGATGGATCGTTCTGTTGGTTGAAAAAAAATGAATCTAGGAGTTAGAAGATATCCACTCTTCGTACGTTTGTTTACATACACATATGCTCAATTATTCTATGATTTGTAATGAGTATGAGGAATGCTTTGAGTGTGAAGCAAAAGTGTAGTGCAGCAAGTGCATGTTTTCTCTCTCTTTTTGATCATATATAAAAACTAATGTATAGATGCATACGTCTAAACGAATCGATTCTTTGCTTTCAGTTGTATACTCTGTTCTTTTACATTATCACCTTGAATGTGATGGTGAGTGATTAAGATTTTTAACATTATTTCTCTGTGATGTTCATTTTAATGATTTCGAAACCTTATTTTCTATAAAATTTAGAAAGAAAACATTCAGTAGAATCGCCAGCATATTCTTTGCTCAAGAAGTTATCTATCTCTAGCTTTGAATAAGATGTTCTAAATGTTGGATCTATAACAGGCATTGAAAAACAAATAGTTCGTATGAAAAGCACCGTCATCGCTCATTAGACAGAAATCAGGCCGACAAAAAACAATTCTCAACTATACAAGTGTGAATCGAAACAATATTTTGAAATAAATAACATAAATAGGGAATAGAATATATTCAAGACAATGACTAATGACGAGCGGGACTATTCGTCATTCAATGTTTCTCTCTATTCCGTTAGGTATTGATAAAAATTTATATAAATTATAAATGACTCTTATTGGATGCACGTATATAATATTAAATGGATAAATAATCAAAACACTGGCCGCTTCTCGTCCTTAAAACTTACTTAAGGCAAGCTGAGTGATTCGGTACAACTTCCAGAGTCTTTTTCTCCCCAAATTCCAACGGTCAAATATTCAACGTCGAGTACTTTATTGAAATAACTGAGACCTACTAATTGATGTCAACTTCGAATCTTGTGATAATAGCTCTCGGATTTACATGGGTGACTACTGAAGCATTGTAACCAGTTAATTTCTGATGCGTAATGCGCTTTTCTTTCATTCCTTACGTTTATTATGCGTGGTATCTTCTACTCTAACTTTCTCTTTTCACTCTAGCCAAATATATACATAAAAAACGTACCCAGATTCTAGATATAAAATTAAATTACTATTCCTATGGGAGGCGAGGACGAAGACAAGCCCAAGACCACATATGTGGTTTTTCCAGATAACCCTTTCAAGACTTTAACGGTCGAAGAAATGTACGATAAAGAGAAGTACGATTTATCGATCATGGAAGAAGTTGATGTCTTCAAAATGCTAGAGTGAGTATTATGATTCTCATCCGTCCAATATCTATGAGTAATTGAAATTTTAGCGCTACACGTGAAGGTTTAACAGATGAAGAAGTTAATGAACGTCTTGTCAAGGTAAATTGAACATATCTCTCATTGTATCCTAGCATATTACTCCTTTTTTTCCCATTTTAGTTTGGTCGTAATCGACTCGAACACAAAGAAAAAAGTCAAATCCTACAATTTCTACTATTCATGTGGAATCCACTTTCTTGGGTCATGGAAGCAGCAGCTATTGTCGCTATAGTTGTATCGAATGGAGGTGGAAAACCGCCAGATTGGGAAGATTTTCTCGGCATAGTCCTACTTCTTCTTGCTAATTCCATTATTGGCTTTGTTGAGCAGCGCAATGCTGGGAATGCTGTAAAACAACTCATGGAAGCACTAGCACCAGAGGCCAAAGTGAAACGGAATGGTGCATGGAAAACGATCGAGGCAGCTGAACTTGTTCCAGGTGATA
>OENT01001304.1:0-48727 GCA_900239685.1 Rotaria macrura | reverse complement strand
TGAAATCTATCGATCTATATCGTTTCTAGGATGAAATGTTACTGAAAAGTCGGTGGGCCGATTTCTCATCAAATGCGCCCCGCAATTTTATCAGACATCATCATTAATCGATTGATCCATTCATTCGCATATCCCTCGTAATATATGTCTACTTATTGCGTCGCTCATTCAATCAAATTCGAAAATCTTTACGAATCTTTCAAATACTTCACATTTTATTTCGTAACAGATTTAAAAAAAACAACAAAACATTCCAGTTTATATGTTGAGATGAGAGTTTCATAGAGAAAAAAAATTATATTGAGAAAAAAAAAATTATTTCAAAAATCATTTTAAAATCATACAATACACATTCGATATGTAAAAACGCTGCATTTATTTTATGTCAATCACTTGATTGTTTTCAATGATTTCAATCAGTGGTCACAACCAAAACATAGAAAACAAGCCACGTGTGAAAATGACAAATACAATATCAACATATAATATAACAACGTGAATTGGATGAATAATACTATGATTCGTCTTTGCTCTACAAAGAATAAGAATAAAAATCTTCAATAATATCTAACGATTTGATTAGATCGACTTACAAGAGATATCATTAGTGGTCTTGCTGTTGATGTTGGCCTTCTTATACTACTGCTCGTTGTCATAATTGAATCACTTGCACTAACCATACTTGTAGCTGAATCAAAAGAAGCTGTTTGTCGACTTGAATTCGAATGTCTTAAAATTGCTTTTGCTGCTGCTGTCGTCGATGTTGTTGTTGTTGTTGTTGTTGTTGCTGCTGCTGCTGCTGCTGGATCTTTTCCAACATTTCGTAATAAATCCGGAATATCTATTGTTTTTGATTTATTTATTGAACCAAGTGTTGGAATACGTTGTTGATCATCATTGGAAACATCTAGAGGACTAGTATGTCGTTTAACTTGTTCATCTTGATTAAACTCTGTTGAGGAAATAGTCGATGCATTATTAGCATCGATCGTAGCACGTTTGGATTTTTGTGATCGATCAGTTGGAGTTATTTCAAATTTGTGAATAAGGTCTTTTAATCCTGATGTTCGTCTGACTAATGTTGAACCTGATGGTGGTTCTACACTTGGAGTAGTTGTATTATTAGTTTTACGAGATATTCCATTCGATGAAGATGACTTAGGTGCCGTTTTTCTTAATTCAACTAATCGACCTCGATGTTTTGTTTGATTCGATGTAGGAGCAGGTGGTGGTATTTTTGCACGACTTTCTTTCGATGACAGTGATGCTGGCCCAGGAACCGGGGGTGGAACTTGAGAAAGAGGTTCTTGCGTGGTTTGTGGCGGAGGTGGAGAAGGTTCTTGTTCAAGTATGACAGCATCTTTCGAACGAAAACGAAATGGTGAACGATGTCTCAATGCTTTTAGTATGCCTTTCGATGGTCGATTTCCATTTTGTTCTGATTTTCTGGTTGTTCGCTCTTTTGTTTCGAGATCAATATCTTCATCAAGAAAATGAACAGTTGCTGGTGGTACTGTTGCCATTGTTGTTGCTGTTGCTGTCGTTGTTGCTGCCGAATCTTTATCCGGTGATTGAACACGGAAACGAAAACGACGACTCAATGAAAAAAATCGATTCTTTGATGAACCTATACCACTGCCATTTGTTGCTGCTGTTACTGAACTTGACATAACATCGGTTATAATACCATCATCGACAGATGATGTTAACAAAGGTATATGTTCATGACTACTATTTGTATTGGTATCAAAACGAGATCGACGTTGTTGATTGGTTGTCGATGATGTTGGAGGATTATTTTCAGGTGGAGCCGAAGCTAAACGTTTATAAGTTGTTGAAACATTGGATGCATTAGCAATATTCGTAAAACTATCATCGCGAACAATGGATGCACTTTTTTCAGATTTTCTATAAAGGAAAACGATGAAAAAGAAAAGAATAATATAAACAAATATGAAACAGTTAAATTAAATTGTTGAACAAAACCATGACGATAGATAGAGTGTAATGTTACACGTTTTGCTTACCGAAACGGTCCATTACTGCGTAATTTTTGTTGAAAATCTGATATCCACATTTATTTTGAATAAGGAAATTTCCTCCCTATCTTATCAATACAAAACAACTGTGTAATAGGTCTGAAAACAATAGATCTTCTGTCTTTGTGAATATAGAAAGAAGAATATGTTTTTTCTTCTTCGGGCACATACGGTGAGATCGAACAGGAAGATCTCTGTTACTATTTATTTTCTACGTATTCTTCTTCCTTTTGTTTTTTCTCGTCTAAAGTGCTACATTGCATCTGTGTGCAAAACGTCGACGACAATACCAACAAAAATTTAGTGACAGAGATATCTCAAGAGAAGAGGAAAATGATGAATAGTGATTAATATCGATTATATCACACCCTATTCTAGCAGTGAAAATGATTGTGCTCCACTCACGTTTTTCTTTTTCTTTTATCTTTTTATGAGATAAGATGTCATATGCATAAGCAATCTTTCCTTTATTTTTATTCGTTTGACTTGAATCCATATATGAAAAGGAAATAGAACATGATTACATTGATACTTACGCTCGAATAAAATCCATGAAACGTCGATATGAAAATAAATGATCTTCAATGCGATCTATTTTAGTTGCAATCTATCATAACGAGAAAAAAAAATATAAGAAAATGATGATTTCGATATATGAGAAATATTTTATTTATCATTCCATTTTATAACCTCTTCAATACTAGCGGCAGTATTCTCTTGAGCTGAATATGTTTTGTTGAACATTCGTTGTTTATCATTGTGGTTCATGGATACTTGAAATGCAATCGAATTATCCATTGTACCCACGATTTCATTAGCACTTGCTGTTCCACCATCGATTGTTCCATGTGGGAGTTCAATGTCGTCAGCTAATGTTTCACGACTGAAATTCGATAAACTTGTTTTTGTCGTTGCCTCATTTTGAAAACTGTTTACTGACAATGGACCAACACTTATATCACGAGCAAGACGATTGTTATTTTCACCAGCAGATTTAATCTATACAGGAAAATTGGTCACAATCATGCTTATCTCAATTTTTACTAAATGTTCAATGTGAAGTATGATTGTATACCACCTTAATACACAAGAACTTCAACAAACAGAAAAATCATCTTGTCTATCACTCCCATCAATAGTATGCTGTATATTGTCTTTCTTTTGCTATAGCTAGTCGAATCCGAAAAGATTCTTTCACATCATTCTATATCAATGAATTGAATAGAAAATAAATGAAATTATTTCATTTGTTACCAATAACGAAGAGAACGAATAGCAACTTAAAGAACCACCAGTTGTGTTATACTATATTGTAAACATGACAATAGTGATGGTATCATCAAAAACTAACCGGCAATATGACATCAGTCGGTGGTATTTTGATGCTATAAGAACTGACAAAATATATTGCTTTCGAAGGGTCACAAGAAGATAACAAAGAATCATTGCTATAGTTTGTTTTTTTTGATAATTCTTCATAGGAATAGATTATTTAGAAATTAAATAAAAACTCATCATTATTATAGCATCAATGTAACGAAAATCATTTTTGATGACTAAACATTGTTCACACTTTTTACTTCTACTTCTCAAGATCGTTTACTATGATTGTATGAGATGAAATTTGAACGAGACCTAGAATCGATCTGCGAGGTTCGCCTACACACAATTCATTTTATATTTTTTCTTCTATTTCGCAAATTGATGAGTGTATCCCAATAGACTATGGAATTTATTATTCTCAATTGTAATTGACAATTATTCTGATAGCATAATAGAGATTCAGACAAAACTGATTGGTTCATTTTTCTTTAGAATTCCAAGAAAATCTAGGTGGTATATATTTAGCAGTTATTTATGAATAGTTAGAACAAGTACGATGTCAAAAAAAAAGAGTTCTAAGTTTTTATGTGTCGAACGTGCATGTCTAGTTATGCATGATTTCTCAAACGAAGAAAATTAGTTTGAATGAAAAGTCTTAAATTAAATAATAATATTACCTGTTTTTGTAATCGATCAAACTTATATAAGATGGATTCTTTAATATTATGTTGTTGTCGTAACTGAGCATATAAATCACTTTGTTGTTTTCTCCAGTAATTCCAATCAGACGAATTTTTATCACGTAATCGTTGCATTTCTGTTTTAAGTAAATTAACATCATCAACAACGATTTCAAGTTCCTTTATTTTATTTAATAATAATTCATTTTCAGTTATTAAAATATTGATTTTCTCCGTTAAATGCGCTGGTACTTCTCGATTAGCTATTTGCTTTTGTAAATCTTTTATTAATTGTTGTGATTGTTGAATTTGTTTTTGTAAATCACTACGTTCTTTTTTCCAGGCTGCATCAAGATCTTTACGTTGACGTTTTGTTACTTTTGACAATTGCTCTTCTAACTAATAAAATAAATGAAAAATTCATCGTTTTTTTAATTAAGAAAATTTTCTTCTTTCTTTCGTTGTCCTACTTCATTGATCTTTCCACTTAGGTCAATTCGTTGTGTTTCCCATTGTTGTTTATCAATATTATATTTATTTTGTTTCTCTTGACCATGAAGTTCAAAATCATATAATTTTTGACGAAGACGATCAACAGCATTTTGTAATTCTGATTTCATTTTAATACTTTCATCATACTAAAAACGAATGACACACGTTAAAATGATAGGAAAAAAAAATATCCGATGTAAACAGTTCGAATGATGATAATTTACTTTGCGCTGTTTTTCCGACATGTCATTTTTAACACGTATCCATGATTGTTCATCAACATCGTATTTTATTTGTAATTCTTTATATTTCTTTTCAAGATCTTTCATTACTTTTAATAATTCATCTTTTTCATTATTTGATTGATTAATACGAAGTTTATACGAATCGATTTCACCATCGAGTATTTGTTGACGACACTCAGCTTTAACACGTGCAATTTCATCATCGACAACTGTCGATTTTGGTCGATCCTAAAGAATAATAAATATAAATATTATCTAGATCTTTATGTGTACAGATAGAGTTTTATGGTAAATTGAAATATTCAAATTTTCCAAAAAAAACCAAAAATAAAAGAATATCATAGACTTCGTCAAATAGATCAATGTCTGTAATTAATCTCTCATACGTTAAGATGATGAGAATAATAACTGCGGCATATGGATCTTATATTGATGATTGATGCTGGGGTTCTATCTTAATAGAATGTATATAATCACTGTCATAAGCTCAACAAAGGATGAAACTAATTTTTTTATATTTCTGAGAAAAATTCTTTTGTTCGTTCTTAATTTATCTAACAAGAAACAATGAATGAAACTAGACATTTCACATTCAATGTCATATCTAATTTATAAAGCAAACCAAAACGATGTTCTCTTTAGAACAAAAAGACTAAATAACAGTATAATTAAAATACGACAAATTATGTATCCACAAGAAACTACAGGCCTTAACATTACTAAAGAAACATAAGGCATTGTAATTTCATCATTGATTCTTATTTATCTCTCAACAGGAGTTCCTATGTAAATTTCAAGGTAAAATTGCATGTTGATGTATAAATAAAAATCAATCATGACCTTAAATTGACCTCGGAACAAGGTTTATGCGTTTGATATTGATGTTAATCATTTGAAACCATAACTATGTATAGTCTATGATTTAATATGCTTTAGAAACTTCTACAACAAACATCCTATGAATTTTATTTGTAAAGAATGCAATCAAATGCTTCTACAAACTTCATGATCATGATCAATCAATATCACTAATCTAACAAATGAAATCAATCAACACGGTGAACATACACTTTTCATGTAAAAACCATAGAAGATTAAAATTCAATGTTCTATACTAAGAATCTTTTTTGTTTTCTCTTCTTTTTCTAAAGTATAACTGTTCATCGGAACTATAAAATACCAACTTACATTTTGCTGACTTAATCGTAATGATTCAAGATCAAATTTTAACATTTCTTTTTCCACATTTAACTTTTCTATTTCTTTTGTCATAGCAACAATTTGTTCTTCTAATTGTTTGCCTAATGTATAATATTTTGTTTCAAGTTCACGTAATTCTAAACGATGTTTTTGACATTCTTTAACTTTTGTTTCAATAATATCTTCTTTTTCTATAATTTTCATTGATAATTCATTGACACGTGTTTGTTTTTGATCGAGTTTTCTTTCAAATGTTATTATTGATTGACGTAATTGTTCAATATGTCGTAAATCTTGTAATTGTTTAGCATTCAATGATGATAAACGTGTATTTTCTTTTTGTAATTCATTATTGATATTTTTTTGTTGTTCAAGATTTTTCTCAAGTGTTTGATTTACTTTTAATTGTGTTTGAATTTGTTCTTCTAAGTTGTTCGACGATATTTGCATATTGTCAATTGTTGTTTGTAAATGTTGACAGACTTGTTGTTTTTCTTCTAGATCATGTCTTGTTGTATCAAGTTCTTCTAATAAAGTACATGTATCATTGGCATCGTATGTTAAATTTGTTAAACGATAACGAATTTTATCAAGAACTTCATTCTTATTTTGTAAAAGGCTTATGAATTCATTGGCTTGTTGAAAGATTTCAGATGTTTGTTGATTGGTTTTAATAAGTGTTTGTGGAATTTTATCATCCTGAAAGAAATTCATGTATTCGAAATAAGAAATTTAATTGATCCACACTATCTTAGAGGTCAGTTTTGTTATTGTAACTGTAAAAATGAATAAACGTATCGAATGCGAGATAGAAATCAAGACGAGAACAATATATTAATAATTGACAGATTTTCTATGTTTCCTCGAGTGAAAAAGAAAGATTAATTTGTCACATAGTTATATCATAAAAGAATAACAGTGACACAGTAAAAATATTTTCATTTGTATTTTAAATTTTACTAGTTAATATTTCATTGAGGATTTGTTGTTTTAAAATGATACTTTAATGTCAAACATGAAGATAATAACAACACATAGTACGAACTTGAGAGGAAAAGAAAATACATATTCCTTGTAACTTATACCGTTGACACTACAATAACAGTTTTATATTGAGAAGAACCATATCATATCAAGAAACTAAATCCAGATATATTTATACTAGATAAGAATATCCAAGGTTGATTCGTTGACAGTCAAAGTATAGTGGATTTTCTAAAACTTGAAATTTTTTCATAGTTCAATTTCTAATTTCATTTACTTCACAAAATAAATGTAAACTTTTCTTTTCATCTTTCCGATGTCTCTAATAATGACAGTATTCTAGCATGTGAATCTCTGTACAATTGTAAATTTTGATAGAATCTGATGAACTATTCGGATCATCATCGGAATCTATCAGTGTATGTAAGTATATAAATGTTACTAAAATACATACACACTTAGGCAGGTTTTACCTTGAAATAATAACAAACAACCCACACGTACTAAACTGTCTTCATTACGATGAATAGCAATATTAAGTCTCAAGATGGAATTCGTATATTAGTTATTTTTTCTGATACGTTTGAGAATAAATACGAGAACCAATCATAGAAAAAACTCAATTATCTTAGCAACAATCAGTTCGAGATCAAAGCTCATTTGAGGATACGGATAGTTCATGAGAGTCCATATGAGTAAAGCACATGGTCTCAACACAAAAGCAATTAACTAGTTCGGGGACTTCTCATCTAAGCGTTAATTTATTCTGTGCTTGTAGAAGGTCAACTGACTTCTACTAAAAGTTTATCTATTTCATAGGTGACTAGTTATCAACAGTATATATTAATATCAATCACGTCGAATAGACTTCCGAGTCTATTTTCATCATCTGATATTTACATAATGCTTAAGTGAACGTATCATTTTTCTTCTTGCCTGCAACTGATAAACAAAGTGCAAATGATAGGAATTTAATACTCTTACTTTCTTTCTAACAAAGAAAAAGGATTATCTTAAAGGTAATGAATAAAAAATGAAATAACATACGAGTATTTGTTTATTTAATCTAGACGAACGTAATAATTGCTGTAGATCATTGATTGTCTTTTCATCTAGTTTATTCTCTTTGATAAAGTTCACTAGATTATCTATATGTGTACAACAACGACAACAACAAAAACTATAATAAGTCAATTTTCAAATTTTAAGCATACCAATTTTACTAGTAAATAAATGAAGATCATCATGAATGCTATCATCGACACTTTGCTTTGATTGTTCATCAAGTTTAACTAAAAGTGTTTCTTTTTCCTGAAATAGAACAAATAATAAAATCTATGTGATCGTTCATTTCTATGACATTTAAAACAAATAACAATACCAAAGCTGAATTATTCAATTCATCTTCTAATCTTAATATTTTATTTTTCAATATGCGAATTTCATCTGATGCTGTATTTAACTGTTCACGTAGATTGCCTCCGCCATCAACGCTAACACCACGTCTTAAACGATTCAAATCTTTTCCACTCTCATCATTTGAATCATTGTTACTAGTAGAATTGGGCGTTCGTTCAACACTTCGACTACGTTGTTTTAATATCTTATTTTGAATACGTAATTGTGATAGATCATTATCACGATTAGTAATATCTTGTTTAAGTTGATTTATTTCATCATTAAGTATGGATATTTTTTGTTGATAAGAATTCATTAAATCAGATACATCATGTTCATTAGAATCATTCAAAGATTTTCTATTCTGATTTCTTTTATTCGTATTCGAATTTATCCATGTTAATTCTTCCATGAGAATATATTCACGAAAAAGTGATTCATACAAATAAACAGATAATAACCACGAATGATATTCATCATTTGTTTCCTTAATAAGATAAACGAAAAGATTTAAGAAAAATATGAACAAGTTCGAAAAAAATCAACGTGTTTTACTGTTGATAATTTTTGATCGAATGATTCTTTAAGCGTATCTAAATGTTGTTTAAGTGACATGTTTAATTTTTCAGTTATCATTCTTGCTTCTTCACTTTTTTCAAGTTCACTATGTAGTCGAACACTAACTTCTTTGGCAATTAATAATTCTTCATCGAGATCACGAAATCGATAGATATCACGAGTTAATTGTTGAATTTTTTCTATGAAATAAATATATCATTAGATAATTTGAAAATATCAAGAAACCATTCAAAAGAGACATTATGTTCGTTCTGATCTCCATCATTTCGAGTTGTCATGATCGAATATGAATATGAGATGTTAAATATTTTCTTTGCTCGTTCGAATTGCTACTCATACTTTAAAGATTACAGCATTCTTCGAGAACAATATTGTGAAAGATTCAATCAACTGTGTCGTTTGATAGTACAATTTCAATTTTATTATTTCCATTATATTAATCTTGAGAATAACGTGCAATAATTTGTTGCAGGATAAATTTAGTTTTGCTCTCGATTTATTTCTAATATAGAAATTATTGATCGATACAACTTCACACAATACAATAAGAAGAAATCGAAAGATTTTTTTATGCCACAAAATGGAAAAATCAACTCAAGTTTTTTTCTCTTTTCTATTCTATTGTTCCGTTGACCTTCTCGTTTTAAGTATAGAACCTTGAATAAAGCCTTCTTATATAAGAATAAGTTTTCTTGTTAGCTTTTGAATCACTTTTCCGGTAGTCTTACCTTCTAATGATGTTTTTTCGGCTTCTGTATTTTCATTTCGTTTTTCTGCTTTCCGTAATTTAAATTGTAGAATACGACAGTTTTTAGCTGCAAAAAAATTGCGAAACAATATTTTTCGATAGATCTATATTCAACAAAAATAAAAACAGACAAACCAGCAATTTCAAGTTCTGCTTGTAATTGTTTGAATTCTTCAGCATCTTCTGTACGAAATTGATCTGTAATTTCATCCATTTCCTAGTTAATAATGACAAATCATTATTTATTTGAATATTTTCCTTCTTCTTCGGCACGTTCCTTATGAATAGTATGACCTTATCGATCATGCTTGGGGGTAATCTGTCAAAAAGAAACAATGAAAAGGAATATCACATGAGCATAACTGACAGCAAAACAAGGCCCAAAAATGATGATGATCAACTACAACAAATTATTACAACATATGTATGCTATTAGAAATGTTTGATCTTGTGAAGCATTCAGATACATGCACAAATCGACCGAAGAAAAAAAAAAAGAAATCCATATGTACCCGTCGTATATCATGAAGTTCTTGGCGAAGAGCATCGTTTTGTTGTCTTAATGCTTCACAGACACTAATTGGATCAGAAGTTGTAGTTAGAGTACTTTCTAAAGAGTTGTACAAAGACAAAGTAAATTTCAAGGATAATTATTCAACCTTTATAAAGAGGCCTATCAATAAATGAAATACGAGGAATTTTAAGTATGCATATTTATTTATTCTATTCGCTTATTTGAAGAGCACTCTTTTAGTTGAAAGGTGTTGACGACCTGTTAGGTAATTTGACCGTTATTTTACAATGATGATAGGCACACCTTAGTGAGCGATAACGAATTGAATAGCTGTCAACTTTATAGATGTATATGCATGCATGTGTTCTTCTAACATCAGCCCAAGGTTTTTTATTCTATTACTTAAACCACCTATTGAGAGCAACATTATTATATGTAATAGCTAAAAAAATCAGCATACAGCTGGTTTTCTCATTATCCTAGTTGACTGCCTCCATTATAGTACAAGAACATTGTATGCTTATGCATCAATCCTTTTCTTCTAAAAAGCCTATTCGCATGTGAGATCGGCATATGCAGATATCTATAAAGTTATAAACAATCAATATTTTGTCATTGTTCTTTTCGGTACACATCAACAAACGAAACATTATTTTCATTTGTACATGTAGATATGAGACAAGATTAATGATGAACAATGAATATGATGTGCTTGCGTATATGTTAGATAAAGACTATCTGGTCAATAAGAGAAGAAAGGTCAAAATCTGTTTGAATTACGTGATCAATAAAAATAGAGACCATCTAAGGCTACATCATCGATTAACACAATAGAAATTCTATTGGCTTTCAAGAAAGTCAACTGAAGTATAGATATGAAAACAAAATAAGCAAATAATGAGCTGTGATTTTACGAAATTCGACAAAATTCTTCTGTTTAATATCAAAAAGAAAAAAAGAAAGAAAGAAAGAATATAAGTGGTCATCTGTCATGTTTGATTTTCACAGAGCAAGAAAAAAAAGAAGAAAGAAAACTAGTCATGCTCACAGGTAATTGTTCCATTAATGAATGCCTTAATCAAGAGCTGTGTAAATTAACTTCCGCTATGTCCGATTCATGTCTTTTCAGATTTTTTTTCCGTTGTTATTCTTGTGCATCTACTTTTTAGAGGTAAACAAAAAAATAATAGATTCCTTTTTCGTCCTTCATAATAGCCTATAATGTTGAATAGAAAAATATAATACGAAACGGGTCAACCTTCTTTTATTAGTATAATTGTCCGTCATGATAAATGACACTTTCATTGTATTGTCTTTTTTATTCACACTTACCTTCATCATTATGGTGGTGTTTGCTTGTCGTTTTATTCTCGCTGTCGTCGTCACTGCTAGCAATAACAATAGTGTCCGCTTTTTCGCTACCATCCAATGCCGAATTGAATGTAACAGCAGCAGTATTGCCAACAGAGTTTTGAATAAACGTAGACATTATTTGAATTTGTAAATATGAATGAATGAATGAATAAATTGGAATAAAAATCAAACACGATGATACACTATCAATGACACCAAGGAACTAACTATCAGTAGTTCTTCAACTAATATCATTATTAATAAAGACAAAACTGTTCAACACCATGTTCTTCTCTTTCTTTTTTTCCTCTTCTCTTCTTACTTTTTTTTTCTTTTCTCTTTCTCTCTGTCTAATAAATTGTATACCCCTCCAAAAAAAAAACGACAATACACAACTGCTATGAGAAAGAACAAGAAGAAGAAGAAGAAGACGAAGAAGGAGAATAATTGTACAATATGTATACACGTACGCAAATCAAATGGCTTAAGCGAAAAAAAGCATTGAGTTCTTTTCTTTTTTCACTCTCCTGTCCGTCTTTCTCACATTGATGCCAGAATGTAGATAAAGGGAAAAAAAACCATATAGACGCGCACCACTAACGTGTGTACAAGAGATAATCAAGTTATGAAAGCAAGAAAGAAGAGAAAGAGAAAGAAGGCGGAAAATATGTTTCACATATAATACAAATAAGAATATCTATTATAGAAGTTATCAGAATTATTGCTTCATATTCTTTTCTTGTGCTATTACCAATTACGATTGACAACAGACGTGAGAGATGATGCCAAGATGACGAAAGAATTAAACGAGGGAGATCCATATTAATCCTCTCATTCAATATAATAATTGCGTTGATGATAATTATATTGTCGAGCCAATCCAAACGGTCAAGGAGTGTTATTTTAAGTATGTTACAATCCGATGCTATGTGTCAGCGTTGGCGTGTTGATCAGTTGATATATCAATGTATTGGCGAACTTGAGTTATAAATACATAAATATATATGTATAAGTAACCTCCACATATCCCCATGTTCGGTCAAATAGTAGGAGGATGTTCTGTTGATAAGAAAAAAAAATGACGTAGAGATATTTTTCAAGCAAATAAGGTCTAGGACAAATAATCATTACAATATTAATAATGATTCTTATCTTGACATTTAACATTCAATGAAAACTGAGTACAAAGAAATTCATCGAAATAGATTCATTATTGAGACATCTTCAACGGGTTAATAACTATTGCCAATTAAATTATCATAGTCTTTTAGATTTCTATACATATTTGTCATAGTATTCATCTTTGTTGTCATCATGGTTTACGATTATGTAATACGTTTATCATCGAAGATTTTTTTGATTTTATTTTTATAAAAACGAGAACAGTTTTAAACAACTTAATCTTTTCCCATGTTTTTATTGCAAATGATAATCTATCGAGAGACTAGAAAATGTGATGAGATGAAAGAGAATAGTATATGAAAACTAACACTCGTTCACACATTGTATTTAAATTAGTAAAGTGTTGTATCGTGTTGTATTTTCTAATGAATTATAAATGAAGAGATATGTCTCATTCATAGATCTATAATTAAAAAGAATAGATATTAGTTTAATAGGAAAAGATTTAACATGAAATATGAATGTAAATCGATTAGATCAAGTGTCGAATAGATAAGAAATTTGGTCATGATACAGAACAAGTATATAGAATAAGGTTTGTTTTAAAAGTGTTTTAATAGAGTTCATTCTTTTTCTTTGTTTTTTTTTCTTTTTATGTAAAGATCATTGTTACAATGCATTTTGATTGATCTAATATGTACTTGTCAATACAAAAGTCTTTATGGGTAAAATTTATAAGACATATATATGTCAATGCTAATAACAGTTCTATCGAATGAAAGATGTATGTCTTTAGAATAAGAGAGTATTGTTTAAAAAAAAAAGGAAAGCAATCTTTCTATGTATTTTTCGAATTTTGTTATTAGCTTGAATTACGCACAGACGACATGCCAACCGATTGCATTGTGAATTAAGCCACTGTTAAAATATAACATTTGAGATACTATTGTTATGTTTAAATTGTAATTTTATAATGCATATATTTACCAAAGAGTATTATTGACGTGATGGTTAATGAAAAAAAAAACGACTGTAAGAAGCTTACATTTTAAATTAAACTATTACTAGTTTCTTCTAGTACATCATCAAAACTATTTAACTCTTATGCAAGTTATGAAAAGAAAAACCTTCTTTTTTTCGTTAATTACAAGCATGGCTCTACATTTTGTAACCTTGTACAAAGTAATAGAAAAGAAATCATCGATGTTCCATTGTAATGGCACATTTTTTCTAGTTATTTTCAAGTTAAAGGACATGTTATAATTATATATTCGTAGACTTAACTTAATACAATTAAAGAATAGAACGTTGAATCAGTGGAAATTATTTGTTCGGCACTTATTTCTTTTATACCAACATGTCATTAGAATTTAAATAGAGATGAAAAAGAAAGAGTAAAATTATATATGCTTGTACCAAAGAGTGTGTAATGCTTTTTGTTTTAGAAGATTACCAACTAAATATAATATCATGATAATTGTACCTGAATTATCGAATTATTTGAATGAACGAATAGATTGTTAAATAAAACTACTGAATGAAACATAGGAATCATGTGATGAGATATGACGAGAGATTAGCTCGAAGGTTTAAAGACAAAATCGAGTGTTAGGAGACGGAATGATGATGATTGAAGTAGTTTAATGAAATATTTCCTTGAGATTTGAATGAGCGTATGTCAATATTTATTCGTTGTATTGTATTATAGAATAATTCGATACTTATCTTTCAAATGAAATCAACTAAAAACCTATATTTAGTACAATTCGACAACGACACTCCATTGGCTCATGCCGACCATACACATTCTTCATTTGTGACCGCTTAAATTTGTAAACAATAGATTTTGATAATTATGCTTTCAAGAAATACAAGTTTTAAGATATTGTCGATTGATCACAGTTTGTTTCATATAATCAATCATTTGAAATATTTACTAGGACATATTGTTATCGATCAATTAACTTCTGATCAAGTTGAATAGCACCAACTTTTGAATAATCATGAATATACTGAACTATAAAAATCATCATGTATCGACAACCGATTGTATGAGCATTACATGTACTACACTTGTACCTAAGCAATGCAATAGGCTTGAAGATGAAATCAATGACTCGAAAATGTCTTGTCAAACATCAAATAACATCATTCGATGAATTCGTAGGCAAGATAATTCAGCAACTAGTTTCATTTGTGCAATAGTTCGGAAATGGCAAGTTACATTACAGTTTGTCGTTGACAAGTACTAAACTATGCGTAGTTTACAAAACAGAAGTATTGTTTATATATGTATACACACTCATCGTACAGATTTTTAACCTTCTACATCACAGCTATGCAAATGTTCTGCTAATGTACGGAAAATCTCTTGTATAATAATAGCCAAAGGGAAGCTAATTGTCAATGAAGTAAACGAGTAACTGCGGATTCTTATTGTATAAGAATAAACTTTGACCGTATTTATTTATAGAGAATTTCTATAAAAATTGAGTCAAAGATGCAACAAAAAAAAAAGAAAGAATTCATGTCGTATGAAACCAACTAGAGACTAGATAAGAGATGTCTACTTGTGAGGCTACAAAAAACCATTATTGATCATCAAAATGTAATAAAAAACATAAGCAAAGGAAGAAAAGATAAGGTTGATTCTCAATAACTAAATGCATTGCTTAAATTAAACATATCAATGATGACGAGAATAGAATTAGTTGTAAGGTATTTATGACATTTATTTGTTTATGTCTTTGAAAACTACTCTCGTTCATTTCCTGTAGGGTAAATAGTCATGTTCAATAATGCATCTATAAACAACGTAACTATAAATCATGTATGAGAAAAATTTAGCAACAAGCTCACTTCAACTAACTATTCTTTTCTTTTATGAGTAACGTAAAATAATATGAAATTATGTAAAACATGTCTGGAAGAAAATCTTATCGACAATAAAACATCGTGAATTTTACAATACAAATGTTTTATTATGGTTTAAGATATTGATAAGAGTTCATTCCCCAGAGTGCACTAAATGATCAAAAGTACTTTTTAGATTGCCTAAGTAGAATGTTTCTAATAAGAAAAAGATAATCTCAGTAGGGCAGGCGACGACTATTAGAACGATGCTACAAGTATTTGGTAGAAATTGTTATCTTACTGAGACAGTTTTGTATCTACAACTAAACCTACAAATTAGATTGAATGAGATGAAGGATTGCTTTTAATTGAAACAAGACATGTTTATGATTGACATTTTTTCATGACAATTAATAATAAAATAAATCGAAGAGTTGAATTTTTTTTCTCAAAATAAATAAACTTGATATTGCCACCAGTAGAACTAATAATACGATGCAAGAGTCTATGAATAATCTCATCATGTTACAACGATAATGTCTATCATTGATTATTTCGTCATAGTAATTCCCTAATGTAAAATTGCTATACTCATACATTAAATCTTTTGATAGCATCAATAGAAAATCGATCTCAATGTTTGTCTATGGTTTATAGCATCTATGTAATACTAATGCTATAATGACATAAAGGATTTTAATATAAACATAATCTTCAGTCATGCAGTTAATATACGGAAAAAAGAGAGAACAAAATATGAATATTCCATTAAGAAACTTCTTGGTAGCTTTGCATGATGAGCGCAATTTTTCTTGTTTGATTACCCATTACTAATGATGATACACAATATACTCTTGATTTTCATATTATATTCATACAACTCACAATGAAGAAATCTATGGTTCCAAACATGTGTCAAAAGTGTCAGACATCTAAATACGTTTGACAGATGTTTTTAGTTGCAATCGGAATCCGGATAGTACTGTAATAGACGAATTTTCTTTTCTTCAATAAGAATAAATACACGTCTGTAAATTTTGAGTAAAATGACTCCTATCATCGACACATACTATCATCGTATCCGTAGTTTCATATGACATTCATGTAACGATTTCAATATAATTAGCTCGTGTCACTTTTTATTCCATATCATTGATTACTTACAAATAAAGCAAAAGAAATAGAGAAGTAACCGACAAGGAGATCAGTCAGAAAGATAATATAAACATGAGTAGACAAGAGATAAATGATAAACTAATTAGTGACACATCGTCTTGAGAATATGGAACGAGAAGATAAGCGATGGACCTACCGTCGTCATGCAGAAATATTCAAGATCGAACTAAACAACAACATATAGAAAATAAACACCCAACGTCACAATCATAGTGATGTACAGTATATATGTATATACGTAGTTCTATGGTACGGACATGTTCAAAATCAACGATTGAACATAGATACGTATCATTCTACATAATATTTAGTACATCGTAGAGAGTTCGACTCGCATTGAAAATATCTAACATTCATTAAAAAAAGAGATAGAGACAAAACGTTTTGTTGAATAACGATCAATATGACAGGAGAAGTAATAGAAAAAAAAAATCTGACTGATTTTTAATGTACATGAAAATAAAGTTCGTATGATGAAATATAAAAGAATGATAAGATTCATATGCAATTGAATATGACAAAAATACTTGAATGGTATGATTGATTATGCAAAAATAAATGATTCGTATGCTTCATCGATTGCATACAGTTACATGAGATGAAACTATTTTCGATTTTTCTTCTGTTTGTTTTGCTCGTATGAATGAATTTAATGATAGTTGGAATTTTGAATACAGGTAAAAATAAAAAATAAATAAGACATAGACTGTTGTATCGCTGAACACAAACTAAAGAAATCGAATCATATTCTTTGTGATATTCAATGAAACGTAATCGATATGAACGAGTCATTTTTACTGAGTTCATGATGTCAAAAGTTTATTCAATTGATGTATTTATTCTAAAAATTTTCGTTCGAGTAAAATTATCATTTCAGTTATATTGCAGAAAAACAGCAAAGCATAAGTTTTTTATTTGTTTTCATCCGTAGAAATTAAACGTACTTGATCCAGACTTTTCAAGAAAAGATAATCAAATCGGGATCGAATATCTAAGTTGCATCTATATCATGTTTATTTACAAATAAATAAATATGCAGACGATTGACGTGACGTAAACTCATTAAAATACTTTAAGTGTGCATACTTGTGAACATAAATTCCACACATCACGTATGCAAAAGTATGCACTTCATATAAAACTCACGTACAGTAAATAGTTTATCAATATATCAAAAGTTATTTGATTTGATTTTTCTTGTGGATGAATCAGTCATATGAAAAATTTCTTTCATGTATCATCGGTCAAACAAACTTTCATCGATCGTTTCAGTATACATCATGATTTGAAATATACTTTACTATTGTTCATTGTGACAATAAAAATCGAGCAAAATCTGAAATTACTAGCCATTGATGCTATACAAATATTAATGCAAAAATAAAATCGTGTCTATAAATATGCACACGAGATTTTTTGTTTTTAGTCAAATTTGTCATCGACTGTGTATATTCATGTGCAAATAATCAATCAATGTTGTCTCGATTTATTTATTACTAACAGAAATAGATATAAGCCGATGACTTTTTCTTATTACTCATCCTTTGATGCAAAGAGATGATAGTTCACGAAAATATTGACTTTCAATTACTACTACTCATAATCGTCGACAAACAAAGAATCTTAATCTCTATCATAAAATGAAAGACATAGTTATTCACGATTAAAATCGAAGCACAAAAAATATTTATTGTAGAGGCAACAAAAGAAAAAGATCAGCAGATTTACACGAAAACAAAAATTGACGGAACTATCTTCGATAGGAAAAGCCAGCAAAATGAATATTGTCTTGATTTAACGATTTCCTCTTTGAACTTGTGTAAAATTAGCAGCATCAATATCCATTCCCATGTAATCATCTCGCATGTATGTATATGGTTCTCTGAAATATCGATAAAGAATTTAAAAATAAAAAAAAAAAGATGTGCATCAAATAAACATAATATTCAAATACATGAACACAATCTCACATAGTTAAGATTAGTATGTTATTCATGAATACCATGTCTTTGCGAAATTGTATTATTAGTTCCTGAACGATTAGTATTTCGATTGTTAGTATTAATCGACTCAGGTTTGAGAAAAGGTTTACTAATTGAATTAAAGACATTTTGTTTTCAATTTTATTATTTAAAAAAATGATTGACTATACTCTTTTCGAAATATTCTTTCATCTTACCTGTCAATATCCATATCGCCCCCACTATTCATTGAATTCCAATGATTCATATCAGGTGATTCTCGACCATCTAGTGGAAAGTCATCTAATGTATTATAATAAGTGAGGTTAGTTTAGAAAGATCTATGCACCTCCATCCGTATAACCAAATTGATCGAGATAGTCATCTTGATCTCCAAATGCCATAGGATCAAAACCGTAAGGTGCGGCAGTACCCATTGGTGATGGTTCATCATCTTCATATGAGACTTGTTGTCCTTCGATTGTTTCAAGCCATGTTTGATTATGATTACGAAAACGAGCAAGTTTAATACGACTCGCCCAATCTGGATCACATTCCTAAATAGAAAAATGTGATCATTATTCTTTTTATTTTTATACTGATTTCTCTCATACAAAACAATGATACATACACTTATTATTTCCAATGTCATATCACAAACACGTCGTACTTCTTTATTTTTATCTTGCATAAGATCAATTAAATAAGCTGGTGCCTCTATTCAGCATTTTTAAAATTAACAAAACTTAGAAGAATAATAATTCATGATATCTACATACCTGTCTTTTTAATAATTACGTTTCGAGTTGATTTATGAAAACAAAGTTGATAAAAGACATAACATATTTGTAAAACAATTTCATCATCTTCCTGCTGAGCTATTAAAAACAAAAGAAAGTTTTCTACTTCGTATGTATTTTATATTAATTGTTTTCAATAACGATAGATTAATAGAGAATCAAATAATCATGTTTCGCTTTGTTTTTTATTTTTATTCTATCTAGTCTTACCGACTCTCCTATTCATTCGTCTTGTGGATGATGGTTTTCCTTTTATTTCTTTTTTTTTAATGATAAATAGAAAAACAAAAGACACATAAACGAAATTTTTCTTTCTAACACCGCCAAAATTCAATGTAAATAAACAAACAATATCGAAATCTACGTACCGTGTAGAAGATCAATAAGAATTAATATGATATCACTTTTTGCAAGTACTTCAGCACATGCATCATCAGCACAAAGTGTACCGACAAGTACGACAACATTCAATGTTAATTCAATATCAGCTGAATTCGGTTTTAATTTTGATTTAATCCAATCAACAAGATGATATTCATCCATTAAAGCTTGATAATCAATATCTTCTATTGTTAAGTTAGCCAGTGTACCGACAACTTCAGTAAGAAATACTTCATCATTTTCTGTCACTAATGTCTCACCTAATGGACCAACATATGACTAGAGAAATAGTACAAAATGTCAAATACATAATAATAAAACTATCGAGTTCTCTTACAATAAATTGATTTTTTATATCTGGTGAAGCATGTGATGAAATATTTCGTATCATTTTCATAATTAATGAATCTTTATATTTATAGGCACGTTTCATAAGTAATTTTAAACCTTTGCCATGTTTATATTCAAGAAATTGTTCTGCACAACCAGGATTCAATGCTAAATTAATGGCTAATGCAATGATTTCAGGTTCGAGACGTTCTTCTTTACAATCAATCGTCATTTTCATCAACTAAAACAATAGTCATTTTCATATTTAAACACGTCATGATCTTTAGTTAACATTCAAGAAAAGAAATATCCCCAAATATCTATTACGATGTGTTTGCTGCTCAAAAGAAAAAAGAACACATTGAAATGTACGTATATGTATCTTTTGATACTTCTACTTCATCGAGACATCCTTGATCAGATAGTTAATCAACGACTTTGTCCCTATTTACAACTCATATGCTAAAGTCATACAAACTATGGATCTTGTACGAACAGTAATTTAATCTATACTTCTAATTCGTGGATTGATTTCAGAAGATATTTTTACTTGTTGATTGCATTTTGTATATGTAAAGTAGCCTTTTGTTCGATCATCCATACTTAAATGATACAATAAACATAAACAAATCAAACGTTGATTTTCATCATCTATCAAATAGAAGAGACATCAAGTTTCCAATCTATTTTATTTCATTATCATATTAATAGAATTTACCAATTAAATCGACGATTTTTGGTAGTAAACCAATACGTACAATTTGTGCACGAATATCACGATCAAATGATAGATTAAGTAGAAGACGAAGTGATATATTTAATAAATCAGCTTGTGGACATGGAATTAATCGAGCAATTTTCATAACTAATTTTTGATCACGCTAAACACAATATAAATGTTCGTCATCAATAAGAAGAATATTATTCAACAATTTATTACTTAACATCCCAAGATGTTTTAGTTTTTGATCTACGAACATTTTTACTGACAACGATATCATTTCAAATTCTGTTTTGTCGTTAAAATTTCAAAACGACAAGTATTCATCATTTTGTTTTTATTAAACACAAAAATGTTCTATCTATGAAATTTTCCAAAACAGTTCCATACACATATTAGATCTATTGATAAATAGATTTAATATTCAAAATAAATGTCATTTCATGGTATACATGTAAAATATCTCTAATCCTTTAGAAAACAAGAGAATAGACTTATCCTTTTAAAGCTACTCATACATTAAAAGAATCTATCTATTTCATTGAGTCCTAAAACCTTCAAAACGATTAATATCTTAGAACGATTATTTATCTTGGAACGAGCGACACATCGAGAAAAATTACAAGATTAATAGCTAAGTAAAATAAACATAATTCAAGATAATATATTTATCATCTGGTTTCATTTACAACAAATCAAATGTAATATCAACTGATTACAAATACTTCTGTAATCTAATATCTCGAAGGTGACTCTTAGGTTTTTGACGCAGCACAATTTTCAAGTTAGTATTCTAAAAACTTACAAGTTATGTATTAATTATACGATGTTCTACAATCATGGTAATAAAAAATAGAATCTACACGATTTTAACCTAAGGAATATAAATTCTACTTGACTTTTTGTCCATTTATTCTTTATATCCAGAAAAATATATATAGGAGAAAAGAAATGAGTTTAAAAAAGGCCTATTAAAAATAGGTCAAACTACATTCTATATCTGGCAAACAAAACTCACGCACACGCACGCACACAGGCATAAACACAAACTAAATCCTGAGATAAGGTAGATATTAATTTGCAGAGACGAATAAAAGAAAAATAAATAAATATCGTATATCGATGATAATCAATTAATACAATCATTGCCTAAGACACTCTCATCATCATTAACATCGAAATAAATCCGAGGAAGCGCACAGCCTAGTGCTGATATAAGTGGTTCTCGTTTCAATTGATATATATTTGGTACAGATTGTTCCATAATTGATTGAATAAAAATCTTTAATTCTTCTGTAGCTTGTTTTTCCAATTGAAAAAACTCGCCCGTTAACATACAATAATTAACCGATGGATAAAGTTTACATATTAACTTTATTGTCAATGCTATATTCATGGTTAACATTGAAAACAATGAACGACGCATTGCTAAACGTGTTTGTAAGGATGATGACTCAAGAAAACTATCATCCGTTTGTGTATGAACATCATAAGTATTAATATTTTTATCATAGGATGCTGTTCGTCTATTTGACCAACCGCGATAAATATAGTGTGTTTTATTTGATACGGAATAATCATTAGGAAAATAACGAGATGATAAACGAGTAAAACTTGTCATCGGTATTTCAGATGTATAGGTTGGTGATGAACGATGACAATTTTTACATAAATCTTGTCGATTAAAATCGAATGATATTGGTGGCGATCGTCGAATAGTAAATGGTGATATATAGGATGGACATGTTGATATTCTAAATAGTAAAAATATGCATGAACATAATTGAACAATCGCAATTAACTGAACGGAAGTATATCACATGTAAGAAATCGTTTATTATTATTTTAACTAAATGAAAGGGTTTGGTCAACGTTATTTTCATATTTCATTATAAAATATCAATCTTTAAAATGATTCGTTACTATAATTCAATGAGTAATGTAAATAATAGATATTGATTTATAGACTTTATGTAAACCTTGAACTATTCAATATGTAACATGATCGAGAAATCACGCTCAATTGTTGGAGGTCATTTGATTTTTAAATTATCGATTTAAATAAATTTATTATTTTTTTTTGTGAGACTCATTCAATTGTTGAAAGGATTGAAATTCATTACTTATTCATCGAGAATTATGACTACTGTTAAGGATGTTCTACTGAAGACTATTGCCTTCATCAAGAGTTCTAAAAAAAACAGTTTGCATCTGAAACTTTGACAATATGCAAATTAGAAAATCTTGTAAGTTTCAATGAACCTTCAGCAAGTTATTTTATACTTCGAAAAGAAATTTTCATATTGAAACTCATTGTTCTAGATATTTCGAAAATACTTGTTTTTTTTTCCGTTACGGAAAAATTTCATTAACATAGCTATAACTCATCTGAAGTGCATGTCATATGGTTTGGGTGCAAATGGCTTTATACTTGTCGTATTCTCATCGAATTCATAGTGTAAAGTCGAAGGGCAACCGATAGTTAACTATGATCAAGGATATCCTTAATGGAAATAGGAGAGAACATTTTCAACCTTGAGAAATTTTCGTTTTTCATTTATCGAATCTTAAGAAAATTGTTTGACCCTTTTCTGATAAAAATTTTGCATCGATTCTTTTCTACATATCCTTATGATCTCGAAAGTCTCCTAATTATGCTTCATCTGTTAGATAGATATCAAGGAAACCTAATTAAACAGCTTTGGTACACATCGACCCATCATGAATGCTTGTCAAGTTAATATATTTGTGTCCTATCGATTCCTTCGCAGATGTCAACATTTTTTCTTTCTAACTAAGGATGTAAATCTATTCTTTAATTGTTAATTTCTCGAAATGTATGCATATAAATATATGTATATATATATATATATTGTATTTACATTTGTTCATCGTTTTTTGTATTGAAACCAGGTTGAAGAAGTTTAATTAGGTTTAAATAAGTTTTATAACATAAATTATTCGATGTTATTACCGAGTATTTACACGGTGAATGAACAATGTAGAAAAATGTACTAGCCGCTTCTGCATGAACGAGTATATAAGGATAGAGTTCATGTTTATTTTGTTTAATTTTATGTTTGTGATTGATTATTTCAATAAGTTCATCTTCTTCGTTGATAAATTGATTTTGTTTTCGAAGAAAAAAATCTAAACCAATCATGTATGATTCAGCACGATGTTGTATAATATCAAAATTTAAATTGATTTTATTTAAACGGGATGAGATTTTCGTTTCATATTCATTGGTTTGATCACCTGTTAAGGCTATATTAAGAACAAACGACGATGCTAATGATGAATTATAACGTATGAATGATTGTAAATGTATAAGTACAAGATCAAAGTCTTCATGTGTTAAAGTAAATAGACGAAAATTTGCTTCTTGTTCAGTTATTGTTTGTAAATCAACATTTAATATTGACCAATCTTTATGTTCATTATTAACAATTAATGATATAAGATAACGTTGAAAAACAATTGTTGAATAATCAACATTTTGAGGATAAAGTTCAAGTAGAACAAGATGTACATTCGTCGTTGTTATATTTAATCCGATAGCTGGTACTTTACATGGTGATGATGAATTTATATGTGTATCATCATCGATACTTGTTTTCTGTACTTCAGAGTTGGACGAGAATGAAGCTAATGAATGAAGAGAAAGAAAAATTTCATTCAAATAAATCGAAATCATCGAAGAATTCAATGGAGATTGTGTTCATCAGATTTGTTTTTGAACGAGAATACTCCGCGTACTATTGATTTATAGATGCTACTGTTGAAACTAGGGATAATCGATTCCTATTGCCAAAGAACTGTTTCGAAACTAATCATGACTGCATCTATGTTAACGCTAATGTATACACGCTACTTTTAGTCTGATCTTATCGATTAGATAAACAGTATTTGGCTGATTCAAAACATCCTTGTTATTTCAACATATTTGTCCTTAAAATTAAAATAATCAATATTTGTTGGAATACTTCGTTCTATTATTTTAATTATTATGAGAATTCCATTATCGGCAGATAGAAACAAAGAAGAAAAAAGAAATATTTCTCTTGTCCAACATCAATATTCTTTGATCTGAATCTCTGACTTCTCAGTACAAAGTCTAGACATGTAGTAGAAAGCATAAAATACAAAGAACTTACTCGTTTCAGTAGGTGAAGGCGATGGTTCATCTATCACTATTACTTGTGTTTCTTGTTCAGCTACTGTTGATATAGACGAATTTGATCGAGATGAAAATGATGATGAATTAGTTGATGTTGAGGATGATAAATCTCCTCCATCCATAGATAAAAAACTCGAATAATGTGAGGATGATATTTGATCATCAAATTTTTTTGACAATGGTGGCGAATCGATATCGTCAACATGTTGTTTGCTTGATGTTTGAATATTATTACCTTTCGATAAAAGCTCGACAAGTTTTGTTACTGTTTCAAACGTTTTAATTGGTCGTGTTATTTTTACATTTGATTTACATGTTGATGGGCCACGTTTTGGCTTGTAAAAATAATCACTACGTTCACTACGTAGTCTATCAAACGAACGAGGAGATAACGATCGATGGAAGAAACCTGAGTGAGTACTGTTACCAGCATCAGCTTCGTCTCCATGTTTTGTTGATGCCATTCGTTAAAATTTTGAATAAAAGTTACAAAGGAGACGAAGATCTACAAGTCGTCTAGATTTTTGTTTTCTTTTTGTTCTTTCGAATGTAATAAGATGTGTCACAATTTTTTACATCTAACAAATATAATGTCATAAAATCTGATTATCATATACGATCTCAAAGGTGAATAGGATCAGATGACGTCGTCAAAAGATATCGTTGTGTAATTGTCATCGAAAAATCAAGAGAAAAAGATGAAGAACTGTACGATAATTATCCAATATATGAAGAGAAAAAAAATCACAAAAGTCAATAAACCACAGAAATCAAGTACGTTTCAACCACAACTTTCGTTTCGCTTACTTTAAAAAGTTATAATCTCCGAGACAAATTTGTAAAATTTTCCTCTACAGACAAGAAAAATAATTTTTCGAAGTCGAGTGTTTTTGTAACATAATGTACACTACTCACATTGGTGTGTTATTCTTTTAGTTTTTTTACAACCATCTACTGAAGAGGCTATTAATGATAATAAAAAAAATTGTTGTTAGTACTGACAAACCTATTCTACTACATCAGATCAAATCTGTTCTGTTTCTCTTGTTAGTTGCTCTCTTATATCCAGTGATGGCTGTTATCTCTGGTATTTTTTGTTGCTGTTGTTGTTTTGTCTGTATTTACAAGAGAAAAAGAGATATGACTCAAGGAGAATAACGAAGTGAAGACAGTCTACTAGACTGGATAATGTCTAATGAAAACATACCCGTTATCACAGATTTTCTCTTTGTTCGGATATCCGCCAAGTGTAAACTATATCTATGTTAATATTGGCATGGCGAATAAATAAAGATGAAAAAAGAAAAGAATTTACTATGTTGAATGTGCTGACAAGAGTGACAAAAGTAGAGAGAGGGGGGAGAGAGGAGAGAGTGAGAGAGAGAGAGAGAAAGAGAAAGAAAGAACGAAAGCCGCTACGATATTTTTACAGCGTAGTAAACGTATGTTCTTTCGTTCGCACCGCAAATAGTACATATGTATCGAGACATTAAACGAAACGGACAAAGGTGAAGAAGATGGACAATAATGATGACGCTGACAATGTTCTTAATTTGAGACATACTACATAAACTTAGTAACACTTACAAAGCGAATAAGATGAAAAAAGAGATAATGCTTTAAAAGGAAAACAATTGTTCATGTATCGACAATGACCAGAACAATATGATAACGCATGTATACACATATACAACGGGTAAAATAGATTCATTAAAACTCAAACGATCACAGTAATGCACGAAAGAAGATAGATCATCATTATGCATTTTAAAAAAAAAGAAAGAGTTTGTACACTACACATCATTGAAAATTTTGTTTTAATGAAGGATTTTCACGTAAGATAAATCTTTACTTGATCCTCTATGAATAAAGACGAAAAGAATAGATAAGATCAAACGAACATGTAACATAGAGAATAATCATAGAACAATTAGTGATAATTTGTATATGAGGATGATGGATCATCTTCAATACCATCATCATTCAGTTCTAATCATTTGCTACGTATACAAATGAAAAAACTAGATTTTATTCTTCCATAGAATGTCATATAAACTCATTTTTCATCGATTATCAGTACGTCAAGTGCAATAGTAAATACAGCACAAATGCATCGTCATATCTTAGTCAACGATACAAATCATCAAAGAAAAAAAAATGAAGATGCATACATCAACATATGTATTTCTTTACCTGGTAAGCGATAGGAAAAAAAGGATAATATAGATTACGATTATGATCGACAAAAGAATACTAAAATACGTCAGAAGCAAAAAGAAGCATAAAAATGAGCAGGTAGATCACTGATGTATATTTATGCGTGTATGTACATATATGTATATAAATAGACGTACACACATATGTATATATATATATATGCACATACGAAACGTTAAATCGATACCACTACTCGTTGTTTTTTTTCAATAATTGTCAGTAATTATGCAAGCGCAAACACCAGCTGTCATTCATCGCTTCGTATTCATCTCTTTTTTACAATATTCTTTTGAGTAACATTTTGATCTAGACTACCTGACACTGAAGACAAACAGTCGGTGGGAGTGACAGACAGAATGAAATGGCCTTGTACATAAGGTATGACCTTGAAATTCACACATGGCCCTCTTAAACAGCAATGATACTTGTTCAATAAGCTTGTTCGCCGTCTTTTAAACGAAGCATACATTGCTGAAGTGAAATTAGCATAATACACTCGAAATGATGAGGGAGAATGTGAGTGTTTGTATATATGCATCGTGCGAGCGTAAGTGTGAAGTGTCTTATTGCAGAAGCATTGCTATTGCCTTCATCATCAGTCAGCAGAAACAGTAACAATAAAAGAAAATGAAGTTAAAGAAAAGAATGAGATTTTTATTTTAGTTTTCTTTTTTTCTTTTTTGATACTGATTTTAGTGTTCGATCGATATGTGTCAGTGACACCTGTCTATAGAATATGCCCTTTTGAAATATCATCATTACTTCATCATAATTGATTATATCATCGAATGGCAAATATTCATATATTTATATTTATATACATATATGTATAGATGTACATATACATACATGCATATGTATATACATATACATGAATATGTTCTTATAGATGCGGATTTAATTGTGCTGCTGTTCACTTGAAATTCACTGGTCAAGGTTGTTTTTTATTATTATTACTTATTTTATCTAATCTACTTATTTGAAATAGTCATAATGAACTTACCATATCGTTTTTGTTTTCAACAAAGACACTCAATTTTTTCAGAAATGAAACGACAAGTATAAGTAAATCATTATTGTCACGATCAAGTGCATGAATCAGTTGAGATATTATTAATTTATTACGCATTTTTAATTCAACTTTTAGATCTTCAGCTAAATTAAGCAATAGGTAAAATGCGACTGAAATAAGAGAAAGAAATCAATTGAATTGTAATAAATTATTCAAATAAAAAGAAAATAGAATCTTTCAATAGAGTACCTCGTAAAAATTGCTCCTGTTTTCGTACGAGTACTTTATATTTATTATCAATTGTAATATTGGCCCGTGTATCACGAGGTTTTTTCTTTTGCTCTCGAGCCATTTCTTCCATCCATTGATCATACTTTTTCATTTCGGCTTCAATTATCTATGTTAGACGATAGGAGAAAATTAGTTTTTCATTGTTTCTGAATGGCATATCTATATATTCTTACGGTCATTGTTTGTGCGCCGATACGATATTGTGATACCAATGGATGAAAATCCGTAAATGATGAGAAACAAAAAAATATATAAACTATATTTGTTGCTAATTCGATACTGTGCTTCCATTCTTCTTTATAAACACGTGTTAATACATTTAAAACACTTTCTAAATATTACCAGACAGAATCATACATCGGATGAAGTTAATTAAATACATTATTCAATAGTTAGAACGTGTCTCAAGAGAACTCTATCCCGAATTGATGCATACTGTTGAAAGTCTTGAAGATTATTTTCATAATAATTGCAAAAATCTGTAAGAATTCATTCATCAGTGTACTTTCTACAGCTGAATTGAAATCACTTTCTTGATTTGTAATTCTATTCACTAAAATGTTGAACTATAGAATAACCATCGGCAACTCGATTCATGAAGTGATCTAACGACCGTTGAAATGAATCTTCGTTTGTCGACATATCAAGTTTTTAACAAATAGTCATTCGTCATAGACTTTTGACAAAATTCGAGTTTACTATGAAATTCAATATTTTGACAAAAGAACATTCGTTTAACTTGAAACTTTCAACTATACTGAAGGTCGTTATACTTACATGTCGACAGGTTGAATTTCAGATCGAAGTTCTATTATACAAGTTTTTAGATAAATAATTTAATAGGATGTTGAACACAATTGGTTTTACTATCATAGGAGTCTTAATTGCATTTCAGTGTAGGTTCAATGACAGTTCAAACGATGAATATCAGTACGACTAGTATTCGTTGCCGTAAAAACATAGCATACGGTCCCCGAAAGTATCCTTTTTTTTTCTTGTCTAAAGATATGGACTGTCAAACACGCTGTCTTATCAATTTTCATTGGTTAAGGTGATAACATTTTTCCTTGACATGAAACATATGTTCTAGATCATCAACTTATGTCTCATGATTGTTATAAGAATAAGAATATTGCACATCTTATCAAATTTTACTCTTTGAAGGTCTTTGTAAATTCATTATCACATATGGAAAGAAACAGTTCATGAAAATATCTTTGATTTAATTATTTTGTTTTACCTTTTTGTATAATCTCTGAAAGATTATCAGGATTTCGTGCTAATTGTAAAATAAGTGCTGATCCTTTTATTTTATCTGGAACATCTTCATATAGCATATCAGCATAATCATCAATATCATTCAATGATGCAGTTTCATTGGTTTGTGTATCGATTGATGGTTGTTCAAGTTCATCAGATAGAGGCTTTTGTGGATCACCTGTTGTTGAATCACCTGCCAAAACTGTATCACGACGATTTTGTAAATAGAATAATAACTGTTCGACTTCTAATAATTTTGTTGGATGAATCAATTTACAACGATTGATTACTTCTTTAGCTAATGCACGAATATCAGTCGATGGACCAAGACTCTTCAAACGAATTCTATTGTTGGTTAACAGAAAATAACAAAAAAAAACATGTTTCTGATCGTTTGAAAGAAAAAAAAGATGAAAACATTTGAATTTCCAATGAACATCGTCTATGTTAACGTTGAGTGTAAAACACTGAATTTATTGAGTTAAAAATAAACAGAGTCAATCTTAATTAAATCGATTCTTGTAATATGAATGTGCAGTTTATAGAAAGTTTATCATTTCAAAATTTCATAGTCCATGTATGTATGGTTGAACGAAAAAAAAAACAATTGTGAAAAAGATATCGATAGTTCTATAAAAATCTAAGAAAAATATCTGATAGAAGATTGCTCAACGTCTGATATGATCAATTATCAAAATTAATAGTTGGAAATACTCTTTTCTGCCTTGCTGTTGATATACATATGTCAACGTGTTTTTCGAGTACAAATTGATAATTTACTCGAAAGCTTTCTGACAGAGTTGCGTAAAATAATTTTCTATTACTTGTTATCTATGCCGAATGAAACATAGTTCTCCTTTAGTACTTTGAAACTTTCGTTCTTTTTACTTCGGTTATCGAGAAATTCATGAACAAGTTTCACAGTAGTCGATTAGAATATACGTCTTTTGATTGATGATCACTTATAGAAACTTGACAATCTAAGTCAAATAAAACGTATTGTAATCTCTAGAAGTGTAGCTCACTGAGTTTTGCCGATCCTTACATATCTGGGCAAAGAATAAAAAAATCTTCATTTAACGTTGTGGCTGAAATCTTTCGATGCTTATAAAATATCTGATTCAATATTCATTTTTGAAGAAATCTTAATCATAATATTTCTAGAGAAAATCTTAATAAGATGAATTCAATAAGAATCTACTAATCCCAGACTTCCATCACGTTACATTTCACGAATACATTACCGTGTGCATTTTAGTTGGCTATTTATTTCTACATTGAAAAAAAATATCACAATATTTAAAAAAACTCTTTTCTTTCTATCCAAACATATGCTTCTATCCTTTAAAATAACATTCAATGATTGAATTGTTCGTTTTGTTTTACTTCGAGATTTCGAAAGAAATAATTGGATGCAGTTCACTAGGTAGTAATGATTTTGAGAAACGAAATCAGTACTTGCAGTACAAGATAAAATCATACGATAGACTATTAATTATGAAAACAAACAATCGCATCGCTTGAATTGTGTAAAATGTATTTATATAAACTTTGTGAACAGAGGTTTTGGAACTATGAAAACACTCACATTTTTTGAGCATCTTTCTTGTCGCCAATCATCGTATTTTGATATTCATCGAGTACTGTTGCTTCAATTGAATAATTGACAATAAGTGCTTTCTCAGTCGGATGAACATCAATCTGACCACCACGAATACGTCTGTTAATAAAAAGTACGACAATAAGAAACGGTAGAATTATTATTTCATACTGTAAAGATTTTGCTAATCTTGAATAACTGACCTTTTGAGATATTTAGCATCTTCAGCTGAATATAAAGCCATTGTTAAAAATATGATCTAGAAAAACAAATATATTCATATTAGAAGATTACAACGGATGTTCGTTGATAATGTCAGATTTATCATATTTATTTTTTCTTTCAAACAAGCATGTACGCATCCATTGGTTGCTAACATGATACCATGTTACTAAGCAGTTGTCCTTTTTCTTCTCAACGTAGAATAGTATAATAATCTATTTTCATAGAAAGAAAATTTCCTTCTTATTGAAAAATAAAAATTCATAATATTCTATGAAAACGATACACTTTAAAAAACAGAGGTATAGCTATGGTTGATGAAACGACGATGGTGACAAATACGTACTGACTGATGACAAGTACAAAAAGTGATTGATTGAACTGATCTTGAAATGGCTACGGCAACGACAGCAGTGCCTCCTTCAATTTTAAAGCCATCGGCTGGACCCATGGGTGCTTCAAAATGGCCAACGGATACTTCTAATATTGACAAATATAATTGGCTCTTACATGTTATGTATGGCCGTGGTGAATATGATCGCCTTCAACAATTTATTCGTTTACAGCAACATAAAAATTCTTACATGACTTACATTCAAGCACTTGTTCACCGACAAGAAGGTCATATTGTTGAAGCACTTGATCTATTTCAAACATGTGTTATTGAAAATCCGACATTAATTAACATAAAACAAGTTGCCAAATCTTTAGCCTTACTTGGTCGCTATCGTACTGCCATTGATGCCTATAAAGAAGCGTTGACACGAACAAATAATGACTGGGAAATTTATCATAATTTAGGTCTATGTCATTTGCAATTACATGAATACGATGAAGCTAAACAGTACTTATTACAAGCATTACAAGTGTCGGATATTCAGGAAGCATCGTATTTAGCGTTAGGAAAAATTTATCTCGCTTCAGGTGAACGAGCTGAAGCCGAGGCAATTTATGAACGTGGTACTCGACGTAATCCAGAATCGTCAACACTTTTTACACAACTCGGCTTGTTGGCTTTTGGAGTAAGACTTGATTTGAGCTATTTCAAATAAGTAAAACAAAACGAGAAATGAAATATTTTCATCTAGAGATCTCATTATACAAAAGCATTTGAATGTTTTGGTACAGCATTGACATTTTCTCCGACACATACACCAGCTATCATGGCTGCATGTCAAGTTATACAAAAGCATGGCGATGCTGATGTTGCCTTATCAAAATATCGTATTATTTACGGACGAAAACCTGAATGTGCACAAGTATGGAATAATATTGGCATGTGTTTTTTCTCGAAAAAAAAGTTCGTTGCTGCTGTTAGCTGTTTAAAACGAGCAAATTATTTGGCACCGTTTGAACTGTATGTTTTATATAATTTGGCACTTGTACATTTATATTTACAGCAAAATGCATCAGCTGCAATTTTTCTTCAATCAGCTATTCGAATCAATCGAAAACATGCAGCAAGCTATGCATTACTAGGTAAAGCAGCATTCTACTGATCGTAGCCTCATGTTACGTACTCTATTATCTGTTTGTTTTTAAATACTTTCTGATAGAAATATCATACGAATGTGATGTATGTTATGCATGATTCGAAACAAAAGACCCGATGAGTATTTCTTGTAGACTTTGAGAAACAATATTTAACTAGTGCAATATTGACATTTTCAATGTTTTCTGATGTACTGGGATCAGTCTTCATAAGATGACAGAAACAGTGACAATCATTTTTCGATATGTTCACCAACTAATTGGTTGTAATCAAAATCTTAGCTACGTAATGTCTTGTCGCTAGATTTTGAATGAGATAGTTTTTAATCTATCATTTACTTTAGGCTCTATCTAGAAGAAAATATCATTAGACTATTGCTTTCGAAAATGTTCGAGAATAATTTAATTAATAGATCTTTAGTTAAACAATTGAAATTCGACGTATTCTGACCATGGTAAATGTATGTTTCTTAAAATGAAAACTCAATTAGAGACGAATAGAAGACATACTAAACAGAAGTTATTCATTACCGCCTAAACGTATATTTAGGTGTGGCCTTATCGAAACTGAATGATCCAGAAAACGCTTCACGTGCTTTTACACAGTCTCTTAAACTTGATCCAACAGATCCGATGGCTCTACTTAACTATGCTATATTTGAAACAAATACAGGTGTACCAAAGTCAACGGTTGATATTACGCTTCAAAACTTTTATCAAAATTATACTATACGAGCTTCTTCAGTGAGTCAACGTGAGCTTGATTCATCCATGTTAGAAATAGCTGGAAGACTAGTTGCTCCAACATCAAAATCTCATCCAGAATCAACATATTCATCACTGCCGCTATCATTGGCAATGAAGACGTTGAAAAATGAAAACGATGACATACCGTCATCCGCAATGACATCTACATTTTCACCCCGAAAAGAAACTGGACTACAATCAACCGAGAAAGGTACACCAAGAGAATCATACGAAGTGAAATCCGATGATGAATATACACCGAGAAAATCAATCGAATCGAAACCAACTGATGAAGATACATCGAAGAAACCTGTCGACGAGATACCTGTAGTCAAAACGAAGATATTTGATGATGGACGTCACAAACAGAAACGATCGAAGCAATTACCCCCTGTGACATCGAACTCTGCGCAAATGCAGAACGAAGAATAAAACGAATCTAAAATTTTCTAGTTCCTGTCTTCTTTTTACTGTTCTGTGCAAAATCATTTATTTTCAAAAAAACGACACTTGTTATATAACACATCAGTTTCTCCTTTTTTTTTTCAAAATTAATTCTTTCATTTAAAGTGTTCTAGTTTTATATGCATGATTGATTAAAAGTAAATATAAACCAAGAAGTTTCGATTCAAATAAAATACATCATTTAAAAATAAGTATTATGTCAATGATCGAATAACACTGTGCATTATCCTTTATAGGTTTGATAATGTCATTCCGAGTTGAAACAGCTCCCAATCAATATACGGACTATCAATTACTTTCTGCTGCACGATTTAACAATATTGGTCGACAATTTCTTTCTTTTGTTAATCCAAATTATCAGATAGTCAGCAATGTTAATCAATCTAATTCGAATGAAACAAAAGTTAACTCAAATGAAACTAAAATTAGTCCAAATGAAAATGAAACTCCTGCTAATGCAACCGAATCACGAACTGTTGAAAAGGAGCAAACATCCAACGAAAAAGAAGTCACTAATGATCCACAAGAAGCTACTTCTAATGAAGCTGAAGCTTCTGCAATTGAAGCTCCTACAACTGAAGATAGAACCACAACGAATGAGCATGAATCAGTTATCCATGACAACAAACCAATCTCTAGAAATATTATTCAGCGCCCATCTGATCTTTGCCGACCGCGTCCGGAACGATCTCCATATTACATAGCTCATCAAGATGTAATAAAGGAGATCCAAGAAAATTTTATTCCACATCAATCTGTTTTACCTTATACGCCACCAACAACAACCGATATGGACAGTCATGATCAATTGACAACATCGATTCTTGATTGGCAAACAAGAAAACAATCAATAGAATCTTCACGGTATCTTCAATCGCAAATAGTGACTATTGTACAGTGTCGTTCAACGTTATCAATAGTTTCTTCTTCAGTATTTTCACAACGAAATAGTCGACATGCTATCCGTTTATTTATCAATTCTCAACGACAACAACAGCAACAGATGGATACATTTTTAGACATTGTTAACGAAGCACTTTTACTTGGGCCGAATACGATTAAAACATTATGGGATACAAAGGGGGAACAAGTAAGTAAGAGAAATGTGCATGGTTTTCAAAATTCACCGTTTTCTAATATGTATATAATTAGATAACTGATCCAATGGATTTACTTCGTCGTGGTCGTCTTTATTTTGCATCGCGCGATGTAACTATTACTATTGATGAATTAAACATTTCAGATGGGGATCTAGCTTCAATCAATCGACTTGAAATCGTACGACAACAACTAGCTCAGCCGGCATATCTCGTTGAAAAACCTTCTAGTAATGAGCAGATAAATGTTCCATCACGTAAGAGTACACCATTCGATCCCGATGAACGCCGTTCAGCAACTGTACAAACGCAAGCAATGGTCTATAATGATCCACAAACATTTCCTGAAGTATTTTTAAATCATTATACTGTTGGAGATGTACTAGGTGATGGAAGATTTTCAGCAGTTTTTGAATGTCGGGATAAAGCAACTGGATTTCAATTAGCATTGAAAACTATTGACAAAGCTAGATGTAAAGGATATGTAAGTATAGACGAAACTATTGTTCCTAGGTGTTTCTCTTTCTGAAAGAAAAAAAAACAAAATAAGCTAAATCCATGAACATTATTATCAAAATCATATTGCATTCAATGGCAGGATAAGTCAATTTAGAACCTTCCATGAACAACCAATTTTTCTAATTCATTTGAAAACACGCATCACAGTATTTTAGTGATTTCTATCATTCGCTAGTTGAGTAATAGATGTTTTCGAAAGAAATTCCCATCTGTTGTCCATTATCTCTGCGTTTGTATACTTCTATCATTTTTATGTTGTTTGAAGAGTTTCTTCGCATCTTGCATTTGTCATTGTTTTTCAATGCACATCAACTGTGTACTCATCGAATAGACATTTGAATCATCAATATGAAACCTTTGTATTGAAGATTAACTGACATTATACTAAACAATGTCTGACGAATCTGTCAACATACCGAACTCAAAACTTTTGTATTATCTTTGCACTTTTAGGAATATCTTATTGAAAATGAATTATCAATTTTACGACGTATTAAACATCCAAATATAATTAAACTTGTCGAAGAATTTCAAAATGAACTTAAATATTTTCTTGTTTTGGAATATGTATCAGTAAATATGATTGGAACAACATTTCATTTTTATTCAATGCTAATGTGTTTTTTTTTGTTGAAAAATTTTCTAGAATGGTGATCTATTAACAGCTGTCACAACAATGAATAAATACAGTGAACATGACGTTGCTCTAATGTTAAGCCAAATAGCTTCTGCTTTGAAATATCTTCATTCATTACAAATTGTTCATCGGGATGTTAAATTAGAAAATATACTTGTAAGAAAGTATTCTAGATTTTTTATCGGTCATTGTCATACATTTCATTTCTTTTCTTTTCGATAAGATGACAAATTATCCTGATCAAAGTGTGACATTAAAATTAGCAGATTTCGGCTTCGCACTTTGCTTAACGGATGTAGCACCGATTATTGCAGCACATGGCGATAGTCTTTGTGGTACTCCAATGTATTTAGCACCAGAAATAATTCAGAAGAGAGAGTAAGTCAAGGAATAATATGGTTCGATGGTGTAGTGGTTATCACGTCTGCTTCACACGCAGAAGGTCGCGAGTTCGAACCTCGCTCGAACCTTTTTTACTTTCCTCTAATAATAATAATAATAATAATCATAATAATACGTTAGAAAGACAAACTACCAGTCGCATAATCTCAAAATAAACTCATGACAAGAGGAAAAGAAAACAATTGTAGAACAATCATTTCTTTAGTCGTACATTTTTTAGATCAGAATGAAAGTAATTTTATTATTGTGGAAACACGATTGATATGTAATTGATTCGAGACGTATGATTTGTTTCTGAAATTTTATCGTTTCTAATCAATTTTGACAACAAACTTTCTTTTTTTTTCACATAATTACAACTGAAAAATTCTGGTCATTTTAGTTATCGAATCGAAAATGACATGTGGTCACTTGGTATTATTGCATTTACTCTTCTTAGTGGCATGTCACCATTCGATGGGTAAGAGTAAATGATTCAAATAGAAAACAAAAAATTCAATACTAAGAATTGTCTGTCTAAACTATTTTAGAGACAATGACGATGAAATTATAACAAATGTTATTAAAAAACAGATCGATTTTAGTTTACTACCAAAAATATCATTAGACTGTCGAGATGCTCTCATGTCTATGCTCGAACGTGATCCAGCTAAACGAATAAGCGCAAGTGAACTATTACAACATCCATGGATTAGAGTTTGTTTCACTAGATGTCAAATAGTATATATTAAAATTTTCTATTTTACAGAATGAATTACAGAGAACCATGGAATCGTCTACTGAAGGACTAACAGCACGACGAAAGAAAGGAACAACACATAAACAACCAATGTTAACGGTAAGATTGAATCGAATAAACAAACAGAAAAAAAGACATCTTTACACTTGACATGTTTAGTTTTCATCGGTAGAACGTTCTCAATTAATGCAAGCATCGAATATGGGTGGTCTGTTGGGTTCTATGGATGAATAATAGTTTCTGCATTGTATTTTTTTTCGAACAACAAAATCTCATTATAAAGTGCACAAGCTTTCTTTTTTTCTAATTATTTTTATTAAATATCTCAAATGAATAATTGACTGTCTCTTACTTTATGAATGACTAAGAATTTAATCTCATCGGTTGCTCGTATTTATCTACTCTACATGAAACATAATTGAATATTGACTTCTGATTTCATTCAAATGTTTCTACGAGAAAATCGAAACAATGTCAATGTTCTGCGTCAAAATCTCTGAAAGAAAATACTTGTCGTGTTCAAAAATATTCTGTTAAATCAAACTATGTTTTAGCTAATAATTCAGTACGTTTGACAATTGTTGTTCATTTCAATGTTGATTTCATTTTAAAAAAGAGTTTTCAAATGTATTTCACTCGATATACAAACAATCACAAACAAAAAAAAACAGAATACTTTCAAATAATATATCATTTGGTTGATGATGGTCGGGATTTATTAGCAATAAGAATCGGATTAGAAAGTTTTATAGCAGGTGTAATCGATGTTGTTGATGATAACGGTTTGATGATATTAATTTGTTTCGGTACAAGCGGTACTGTTTCACTTTTGTTGACTGATTGAATGGAATGTAGTGAATTGATATTAGAATCAATTTTTGATGATGCTACTAATCGAATAGTAGATGGCGATATCGATTTTGTTTGTTGTTCGATATTTGATTGTCCTGATTTAGTTATGGAAAGGCGAATTACACGAGCGTTATTATTTAATGGTGGTGTTATTTCACGATTTGTCTAAAATAACATCGAATATATAAATACAATTCAAAGAAAAATTGTTTTTCAACTTACATTTTGTTTTTCATTCGAACTCGTGTTTGTTGATATAATTGTTGTGACTTTTTTCAATTCATTATTTTGTGCATCACGAACAATGATTGTTTCATTATTTTCTCTAGTAAATGAATGTATATTTTGTTTGGTTATCGTTGATCCACCCATAATTGGTTTTAATTCAATAATTGATGTACAATGTGCTTGTTTCATTGTTTCGCTATTATCTAAATAAGTTCGAGCATATTTATCATACCGATTTGTTTGAGATGAACGACGACATAAACGACGACCTTGTTCATCGAGTTTTTTCAATTCAACGTATGTGATTGTTGATGGTGTAGTTGAAATAGACGATGATGATGTCGCTTTTGGTAGAAGTACTGCTCGAGCTTTGGTTATACTTGATTGAACAGGAGGAGAGGACGATGTCGAAAATGATTTCATTATTAAATCTCTCATTGCTTGAAAATGATTACAAATTTTCTTCTTTGAAAATACGAACAAAGAACTAAACTTACCATTAGCATTTCGTATGTTTGCTTGATTTTCTTTGATTGAACTATAAAAATTTAAAATATCTGGTGGTCCAGGAAGAATAATAGATTGCATAGTGTTTGCAGGATTAACAGAAACGACACGTGTAATCGTGGGTGTTTTAGATAACAAGAGTTTGTCATTTTCATTTGATGTACATTTAAGAGGATCAATAATTTGTTGATATTTTATTTTATATTCTTCTTTGGAATAATTCGGTGATACACAAAGATTTGGTAATGATGCATGAACACTAACAATTAATGCAAGATCAAGTACACATTGTGTAACCGATATAACTGTAGTTCGTCCACATTGATGAATAAGTTCATTGAAGAAGCTTGTATCGATGTTTTGCAATAAAGATATATTTGTTTGTTCTTGAGTTTTATTTAAAATAGTTGGTGTTATTAATCGACGAGTTGGGGTTGATGCTGTGGCAACATTAACAATTACAGGTAATGATGAACTAAATAAGGAAAAAAACAATATTTACGAACAAAAGCATCTCTTTGGCAGACAATAGATCATTCTTCATTGAAATACTCATCGATACTGCTTATTATTTTTAGCTAGTACTTATATATATATCTACATAATAATTAGGTATTCAAGTTCATAGAATGTTTTCTATTTTCTACAATACTATGTTTTAATAACGATTGCGGAAATCTCGATACTGTTTTTCAAGTCAAGAGATATCAACCCTGCGTACTTCATATAGGTTATGTGCTACACGATTTTTACATGCTTATGACTTGATTACACTCAAGGTCAAACAATGTTATAATGAACTTCGTCGATTGATTAATTTTTACTATGAAAAACAGTTTCTATTCATTTTTGATATTTTTATCATGATCTATCAGTAAATGAATATGAACCTTTAGGAAATAGAAAAACAATATTTAGCCTTGACGCATCGATAGTAGGATACGACCATTTACAAAATTTAAAAGTTAATAAAAGACGGGAGATAAATTCTATCTAATACGTTTCTCTAATCTTATTACACTTGGCTAGCGAAAATCTGAAAGTCAACATTATTGAAATAATGCTCTTTGTTGTGTGTATTTGGGTTCATATTCTCTCTTCGTATTTAAAAGTGAACCATTTTTCTCTTGTTAGACTTTGGATAATCGGTGTTATTTAACCGTACATTGATCAATCTATTTATGATGCACTTCCATTGACACAATGACGAATAAGTATAGTTTGTTTGCTTTGACCTTAAGGAATACTATTAAGTTAATAAATTGAAAACTGACAAAGAATAGGAATTTCTTTTGGATAACATTCTGTTGAAGTAGTTATTTTTAAATATGTTAAGTCATAAGGTTTGCATTTGGTTTAATATTGGTGAACTACTACGTATACTAAAAAATTCGACATAATTTATTCTATACAAGAATATTTCGTCGGGTAGTTTTCTTCTCTTTTCTTTAAAATCGAAGTAGCTTACTCGATAGAATCTTTGTTTGATTTTGGTGAACATTCAGGACACGAACATTTGATTGTAAAACGTTTTTGAGGATATCGTCGATCATGTATATGAACAATGATTGGACCTGCTTCACTTAGTGCTTTCAAAAACCATGATGAAGTTGTATTTGATAAGTTTGTTGGCGGAGCAATTGTAGATACTTGTGATGCGGTAGAAATTTGAATATCGAAATTATCAACATGTATGTCAATCTTCGTCCAACTCACACGAAGACCACGAAGTGCCTAAATGAAAATTTTGTTGTGATAAATTGTTTTCCATTATATTTTTAATTTGTAATCAAACTTCTTCAATTCTTGACAAGACTTTAGTACGATATGGATGCCAATCAGCTGTACCATATATAGCTAATTGAACTTCGATAATTTGATGTTCACGAGAACGAATTTTGAGTAAATATTTATCCGGTTCGGGACCACCTATTGAAATTAAAAATAACTAAATTCTGTTATTGAAATGTTGAACATGATCTTACGTTCTAAAGCAGCCAGGAGTTTTGCTCGTGCTTTTTCAATTGGTGTTTTTGTAGAATTTGCAACAGGTTCAAATTCAATGACTACTTGACGGGTAGCTATGTGTTGTGCATCATCATCAAGTTCAGATTTGACAGTTGGCAAACGTTCACCGAATTGTTGCTCGATTTCAGCATCAGTTAATTGAAGTTTTGATGAAATTTCAGGAGTTAGAGGCGATGGACGTTTTTTTCTTATCGGTGTTTTGACTTTTTTCGGTCGTGCTACAGATTCACTTTCTTCAATGTAGAATTTCTTTTTCTTACGAATTCGCTTCGGACGTGAAGATATTGAAGAAATGGATTCTTCATTATTTGATGAATTATGAAGAAGATGGATATTTTGAACATAATGATCCAAATCACCAGAACTAAAAGAAAAACATTCTTCTTTCTTCGTTTCCCATCATTGAAATTTAACTTACTACTTAGAAGTACCGAAACCCAGTGAATCTGTAGAAATCATCTAGACAAAACGAAAAACAAGAAGAATTTATTTCGTTTCTTTTCTGAACATGCATACATTGTATTCGCCTGGCTCTTCTTTGGCTTCCATAGGCAACTGCAATAGAACAAACATAGGCTGAGCTAAAATTTTTTATTGAAAAACACTACAAATACTTGATTAGATTCTATAGGCTCATTTTTAATTATTGATGGTTCAGCTATATCAATGGATAGTGTAGCTTCTATAGAAAAAACAAACTTCAAGAACTTGAGTTTGTATGTCAAAACGATCTTCTTTTACCGTTCTTAGATGATTCTGTATCATTAAAAGATGATGAGATTGAATTCATTTTTTCAACTTCAATTTGAGTTGAAGGTGTTTTATCTTGTAAACATTGGAAAATATTCGTTGATGACTACGCATTCAAAACAGACGTATGTAAAATGCAATGTATCGAATACAAGAAAAATGCAAACATTCAATAAATTTTGATCCTCGTCATCAGATATGAAGAGAGACCGATTTGATCGTCGTTGTCTTTTGTTGTGATTATTATTTTCCATATTAAGTTTAACAGGAGTTGTTGATTTTCGTTTTCTACTATCTAAAATGATATGCTTGAAAAGGTTTAAAAATTAGATCATTAAAAGATTTCTACCTGGCGATTGACCAACGTTAGTGTACCCTTTAACTTTTGGTGACCAATTAATAGGTTGAGTTGTACTAAATAAATCTTGTGATGGCACACATGAAAGGTTCAGATTTTCATCTGCTTTTGTCATATGATCAGGTAAATCAACGATATATTGTTGTGCAAATGATTTCATGTCCATGTCATTATTATCGTCTTCGATACGAGCATCAGTATCATCATCCATGCTAGTCGGATGTTGTTCTTGTTGTTTTTTAGTTAGGCTACTATGAAATTGTTGAATGTCGTCAAGTGTACTAAATGCAGCAAAATATTCGTTATCGATTAGATGATATCCACTAGATGACAGTTTGGTGTTATGCTCATTCAGTTGTTGGACAATTGTTGAAAAAAGCGACATGCGTAGCTTCTTTTTGCCCATTTTATGTTGAATAAGATAGAGTGATTGATTTCTTTCGTTAATTTCCTAAATGCAAAAACTCGCGGCCAACGTGGCCTCCGCAACGAACGGGCCCAACAAAGCTGTGATTTGCCCACTAGAGCAAAATCTCGTTGCCAATTGGAGAATGATACTTTGTTGCAAGAAATTAATAAATGAAAGATCAAACAATCGAGAAAAAGTTGTTTTTCATGATGTAATGATATAAAAAATAAGACGAACAAGGACTATTAAATTGAATATTCATTAAAATAGATGACACTAGTCGTTGATTGAAATCATCAGAACCTTTTCCATTATTTTTGTTAATGATCGACGAAATATTTTTTTAACTTGAAAAATACTTTTTGATCGAATAATAATCATGTTTGCTTTTGCATACGATCAATAAGAAAACTAGCAATGACGATGACGTTACGCAGAATATAAGAAAGAATATAAATCTCTTAGTAGGTCATCCAGTAAGAGCTATGATTTAGAAGTTCATGAAAAGAAAACTGTCAGCAAAATGGATATGTCTTATAAAAACGCAGAGAAATTTAGTTGTCACTTCCATACTGAACTCTATGACACGTATCGACTGAATTGAATGTGAGCAGGTATTGTTCTAAGTATCCGAAATGCAATGCATTCGTTATAAACTCATATGTCCAGTGTATGATTCTGTCGCAAACCGTGGACCATAGCTATCATTCATGTAAATCTATAGCGTGTGGATGTGTTATTCATTAGACATAACCACACTCGCGTTACGGAATGCATGGGTACTCAGGTCGAACAATAAAGCCCCGAATACGGAACCGTATTGTCACAGTATACGGACCATAATTTATTACAATCATGCCGTATAACTACGTCCACTCATAAGGCCGTATACGGGACCGTTTATGAACCATATTGTTGAACCTGAGCAGAGTACTGGAGTATTCTGGTGTGTTTTTCAATACTCATAGAGAGTCTAGCTCTACGCCTTCTTATCGACTCGCAACACTTAGATCTGAAGAATTAGTTTTGTTTTTTTTATAAAAGTTCATACATATTACCGCTTTTTACACACTATAGTAGGTATATTTCGGTTCAAATTTTCAGTGCTTATAACCATGATTAAAACACTGTATTTCTGCAAGTTTCGCATTTTGACAAGCTGCCTTGTTGAGATTAGAATGTATAACTAGAAAGTAGGATTTTACCTTTTTCGCAAATAATTCTGAACTTTCAAAGGTTCCGTATGGTTTTAAACAAGATTCAAAACTTGAAAATGAGCACAGTTTGTACAGCGCTTGCAGCTCTTATCCGGCAATGTGGCAGCATCATCTTACATTTTGAAATAAACGCAATCGGTCAACACTTTGATGTGACATTATGCTGTTTTCTGAAAATCATTCTTTTAGTTTAACAGAGCAATAGCAACACCTTTCAAGCTTATACTTTTACCATGGATGTATCTTGGTGGCCCCTATTAGCAGCCCGAATTTCATCGATTTTGAAGAATTTCTTGAAAACCAACAAAGTTCTTTGTTATTCTTCATTAAGAGAGGTAAAGTAAGAAAATCTCCCACTTATATAGAGCGTGTCTTGAGGTACATTTTAGATTTTGATTATACATATTTAGTTTCAAAGTTCATAGTGTGAATGTATAAAATCCAAATTATTACGGTCCAATGTTGATCCGTAATGAAGATATAAGGTTCGCACGCAGATCACTCTCGGCGAACCTATCAAAATTTAAGACCTTTTCTCAGATGATTTGTGGATCTCATTTCTTTATTGAAATTTGATCGAATCTTCATGTCTTATACATCATTCAATAGCGCAGAATCTATTATACCGAATCATTCAGGAAACCGTGCTTGATCAGACTTTTTGTTAAAATAAAAACCGAAATACGAAAATCCATTGCACTTTTTTTTCAAAGATTTTTCACTCTTACGGTCAAAAGAACATCATAAACAATCTGTACCAGAAAAATAAGAACTGATTCTGAGAGCCCGTGAAAAACTACATCTGTTCATATGTAAATCAAATGAAAAGTGAATGATATTTCCAGTACTCCTTTTGGAAATACTATAATTACTATACACTTTCTTCTCAGTAAAATCGTTCTTCTTATCTATTTAAAAACATTTTTCTTTCGCTTTGACCTAGCTAATCATGATCGAACATGGCACTATATATCCTATTCGTGTTTACCATGAACATTTGATCTGATAAGAGCATCTTTCGACAGTTTTTAATAGTCTGATAACTGATCAACAATGATTGTAATGCGCATCTATAAGTCACTATACAAAAACCTCGACCGATCGTGCTCAATTAATAATTGTAGATTGTGACGAAGGAGAATCATTTTCTAGAACTACCTATTTTAGGAATAAAAGTCAAATTTCAAGACTAAACGAATTCATTTCAGCTAAGATATGATAATTCTACTAATAGCATCTGCAATAGTCGGTTATCAATTATATGAAACTATTTTCAACACATCTATTCTTACGTAGGGGTATTGGCTTGAATGTTTTTCCACGCGTTTATATTTTTCGATGGGCTATGTAACGGTATTATCCAACCGTATGTAACTCGCGATCAAGGAAGTTTTCACTTCTTTTGCTCGTTTACTTGTGAAGTTTCATTAAATCAGCGTGATTGAATTTTGACAGGTTTTTCCCCATGAGTACTAAATTGGTGGTATGTTAAGTATATTATGAAATGTTTCGTATTTTTCAAGTTTCACCGTGTAAGCGTTATCACTAAGCAGAAATATTATTTTCTGTGATATTCGAGGTAGAGGACTGTCGATGAATTCGACATGATTAGAAAACATAACCAATGCGACATGAAACTTTTACTAATCATAAATGCCAAGATTGAGAGTAACTTCTATAAATTTGAACATGAAAAATAAAACTTTTATCCTGTTTTAGTTTCTAATAGAGAGCCACATTCTTGACCTTTAAGATCCGAAATAGCGGATGGACTGATTCATTGTGTTTTGACAATCTTTACTGATTTAATACTCAATGTTTATATCAGACGTTCACAAACTTGATGCTGAATAAAACTGTATAATTGACTACGAATTAAGACTAAACAGGATTATTGAAAATTAAACATTCTGTTTCTCTCAAAATGCTGTATAAATTCGATGAATCATGATTGTGATTATTTTTCGTTACCACACACTTTACTTCAGTATGAAAGTCGTGCCATTTCATAAATTCCACGGTTTTAGGAATACCCTCTAGTTTTAAAACGAAACAAATAATTTGTCACTGAAATATAATGACAGAGACAACAACATTTTAATGTTTTCAAACAGTATTTCTCAAGCAACATAGCTGCAAATATTTTCGCATCTCCTTAGTATTCCATAATGTTCTGCAATTTTATCAGAGGTCAGCTTAGAAACAAATAATTTGAGCACCTTATTCAGGTATATTTTTTATACTGAAATGAATTTAAGGAAGATGGTCATTTTCAAAATGAAAGACATTGGACACAACTATTCTCTGCGCTTAGAAAAAAAGTATTAGTCAGGCTTGCATTATTTGTTTTTGTCAAGACATTTATGATAACGTTTCATAAAGATCCATAGGACAATTTATAGTGTTCGGACACAAATCACTGTGTGTTATTATGCAACACATAGCTATGAAATGTCGATTACATGAAAAAATCTAATTTCTAGAATTATGTAACAATCAGTAGCTTTAATACTGAACAATTCTTCTGTAACTTCACGATGGAAGGAACACTAGTGAAAACGTATCAGGAGTCAGGTTCTATACAGTTCATATAGCATCAACTGATGATTAGTGACACGGCTTTCTATGTATCATGTATACAAAAAGTCAGGATATATTTGTTGCGTATACAATTTGCTTTGACTTCTTTATCCTTGTAAGTTTAAAAGATGGAATTGATTTCTCCAACATGTAAGATCAACAAGACGATCAGTGTTGTCAAATGGAAAGATCTAGCTACAAACTGCTATACAAGATTTCATGTATGGTAGTTTTAGATCAATATAAACTGAGAGAGTAACAATAAGACACTAAATCCTATTCTGAAATGGACACTGAGACTCCAGAAGAAAATATGACGCAAATACTTTAATCGATTTATCGTTTAAAGATTTCGTAAAATTACAACGTATAATGAATACCGATTGGAAATAATAAACTAAAAACTTTCTTCATGGAACATACTGCTTCTTTAATGTCAAATACTTTTGACAGCAATAATTAACATTCATGAAAAGCACAATCCATCTTTATAAAGAAGAATTGTTTATCAAAATGATGTGTGACAAAGCTTCAATAACGAGTGCATATATTTTTCAGAATAATGCACCACTGGTTGGACAGTAGGAATTGTCTTAAATGCTTAGTTTGTATCTTAAACTATTATTCATCTTTGAATTTGTTACAGAAAACCATGGAAGAACTCTTATTTTCGTGAAAAATGCTGGTACAATGTTACTATAACCATTTCATGAATATAAATTCTATCACTCAAATTGAAAAACCGTCACCATGGGTTGTCGTATACAACTAAATAATGCAGAAAACATCTCAAAATATAAGACAATATACGTTTTAAATACGATTGACGCTTACAACGAACGTAAATGAGTGCCGTGAATGACAATGACATATGGTAGTAACTTAAATGTGGACTAATATGCTCACTTCTATCACATCGCAGACAAGTTTATAACACTTGCAAACGTTTCAACGAATCTGAAACATTTGAACTGCAGCAATAGTTCTCTTGATTTTGTTATCTTGTTCAGTAAAGTTACTTCGTGCAACAAAGACGATAGAATAACGTCATTGACAAACTTCAAGTTGAATGGCGGATACTGTTTGTCTTCCTCCCTATGGTATCGCAGCATTCTTTGAAATTAGATCCCTATGCTGGTGATCCTGAGGGTCCACGTTATGATTCTATTGTTCACGCTCAACGATTGTAGAAAATATGGAAATATTTGAATTGATATCTATTCAATTTCTGAACTGCTTTTGAGCACCATCTCTTATATTTCTATCTCTGTTCAATGTGTTTCCATTGACAGGCTGACAAACCAAATCATTCGAATTTTTCAGATTTATTGTTCATATTCTTATACTTATGCTACCTCTTTCAGGATCTAAAAAAACTAAATAAGGGTTCCAGTTCATGCAAGCATTGGTTCAAACAATCATCCCGATGATAAACCGAAACAGTTTCTTTTCACTTACACGTGTTCCTGAATATTTCAAAGCTTCCATCGTCCCATTTAGTTTCTAAGTAGCGCTAGATGAACAATTTTCGGACAAAACTTGATAATATTCCGCCAATTTCATTCACTCAGCATAACACAAGAAGCTATCCCATCTTTCAACCCGACTTATAAGCAAAGCAACACTGAAACCGGAATTTCGATAATGCGTGATGAGTAGCACACTCTACATACGTCAGTCGCATTGTTCATCATGATATTTTTCCCCTATTAAATTGCAGCAAAGTATAGAATACTATAGTGAAATGTGTTGAAAATAGTTTCATATAATTGATAGGCGACTATTGCAGATACTATTAGTCGAATTATCATGTCTTAGCTGAAATGAATTCGTTTAGTCTTGAAATTTGACTTTTATTCCTAACACTAGTCGACGATCTTGACATCGTTCTTTCCAGCTTTTTGTAGATACATTCTTGTCTGGCGAGGCAAGAATCACATCGTCAGGCAAGATTTTTTTTCTTTCTTGCCCAAGAATCTTGGATGATCTCAAAAGAATTATGAATATCTTGGCTTTCTTG